>APFE031722009.1:18595-43110 GCA_000404065.3 Pinus taeda
CTTGCTATTGATATTGAGTAAAATAAAATACTATAATATTATATTTTATGTAAAATTTGAATAATCCATTTTTTTGTTAAAAAAAATATTTACTAACAAATAACATCATGTAAAAATCTGTGTTAGACAGATGACGTAGAAGAGATGTTAGGAGATCGTGAAACCCCAGAGCCAGAACTGGAACTAGTGGACCCAACAACATTAAATGTTGATCTTTAATCATTGCATCAAAAACTTCATTAACCTTTAAGAACAGTAAAAGACTGGTGGACTTGCTGTTTTCTGAAACATAATCACTCACAAAAGTAGGTTGTGTGGGATCCAGTAATGTTACAGAATGAGATGAAAGCATCAAAATGATTAGAGACATTGGTGGAAGAAGTGATGAGTCAGCTTGTGTACATAGAAGTCCAATATGAACGCATCTCAATGCTTCCTCCACGTTCCAATTATGGGTGGATCAGTCATATCCACAATATTTCCTCCTTTGTATAATCTCCACTCCTGCATGTTAAAAAGTAAAGTTGAATTGTGTTATATTTTTATTTTGTAAATTTCAATAATATTTGTTGAATATAGTTTTTAGATTTTAAAATTTCATAAATTTTTTATTTAAAGGAATATCACACTTTTTGAGTTGATATTGAGATGCAAGATATTGTCGGGCCTGTTGTAAGTGGATCTGTCATTGCCGAGGGTGCATTCCATTGTTTTTAAAGGTTTGACTTTATTTTTTAAAACAATAATTGTTGTCAGTTGACTTAAAATGTTTCAGTCTTTGAAATATATTTTTTGAAACAAAGCCAATCAAAATTTGGGTTTGTTTTTTGGAGAGTTAAGTTTCTTTTAAATTATTTGCCTTTATTATGAAATGGTGAGAAGACTTTAAAAAAATGAGGTTTTTTTTTTTAATTTCAAAATGAGTGATAAGTTTTTTAAGTACTCGCTCTAAGTGGTAAAAGATGTTAACAAAATAAAGGAAAGAAAAGTGGTGAAAGGTGTTTAAAAAAAGAGATGCTATTGGTAAAAGAATTATAGTGTGTGTGGGTGAAAGTATTTCTGGGATTATTTGGTAGGTATTTTTTGAGATTGGGTGAAATAATGTCAAATTTGTTTGTTGATATTTATGTGAATGAATCCACTAAATTTGATGGAGGAAATTACATGAATCGGAAATTCAAGTTGCTGACTATTTTAGAATGTTATAATTTGTGGTTCATTGAGCAAAGATGAGCTCAAACCCACTGTTACAACTTTTATTCCAAATTTGGAGCAACCAGAAATCAAAGCAAAGGCCTATGTATGTAAAAGACAACATTATTCCTCACATCAAATATTGCAAAACATCAAAGGAAACATGGGATATGTTGAAGGGTTTGTAAGAAACAACAAATACAAACTGGATCTTGTTTTTGAAGACTAAGCTTTTATCTCTAAAAATGGAAGAAAACAAAAATATAAGCAATTTCATATATCGTGTCAGATTTAAGTGATAAGTTAGGAGATATTGGTGAAAAGGTGTCTAGTATTAACTTAGTCACCATCACATTAAATGGCTTAGTGCAAAATTATCGAATTTTTGTTTTAAGTCACAACCCCTACATTTGATGAATTGAGAGGAATTCTTGTACAAGAGGAGAAGAGGATGAAGAGTTTTAGTTTGGGATCCAGTAGTTCAGATTTAGGGTTGGTAGCCAAGGGAAAACATCCATGCAGAGGTAAGCTATGGGACAAGAACAAAGGAGGCAAGTTTCAAGCAAAACCGAAAGGTGTGACACAATCTAAATTTCCAATCCATGATAAGATAAATGATGATTGTTATTATTGCGGCAAACGAGTGCATCATTTTAAAAATTTCTATAAAAGGAAATATAATGAGTTGAGACAAAGGAACATAAGGCATAATGGAAATTTTGTGGACAAAGACACCTCAACCAGTGATGGATTTAAAAATCTTAAATTGCTTGTTTCTGACGCTACATTAAATCTTAAATTGTTTGTTTCAAGAAAAACAGAGAGGTGTGATACAATCTAAATTTCCAATCCATGATAAGAGAAGTGATGATTGTTATTATTGTGGCAAACGAGTGCATCATTCTAAACATTTCTATAAAAGGAAATATAATGAGTCGAGACAAAGGAACATAAGGCATAATGGAAATATTGTGGATAAAAACACCTCAACCAGTGTTGGATTTAAAAATCTTAAATTGTTTGTTTCTGATGCTGCATTAAATCTTAAATTGTTTGTTTTTGATGTTGCATTGTCTGTGGAAAATGATGATGTGAATGCTTAGTTCATTAGTTTTGGCCATCACTCCATATGTCTTGTAATAAGGGTTGGTTTGATGAATATTATGAAAACATTGATGGAAAATATGTTTATCTAGGAGATAACAAATCACTTAAAGTTCAAGGTTATGGAGTAATAGGTCTGAATTTTCCTAATGGACAAGAAAGACAAATCCATAATGTGATGTTTGTTCCTAGTACAAAAAAGAATGTAATTTCTTTTTCTACTATTGTTGACCAAGATTTGAAGGTAGAATTTGTTAAATCATAGTGTGTAGTGAAAGACATTCAAGATTGCTACAAGGTTATTGCCACGAGTACTAGAGTTGGAGACTTCTATAAGTGTGATGTGACCAGGAAACTTCATCAAGCGTTGGCATCTACAACAATATCAACAATAGAGTTATGGCATCAAAGGTATGGACATATAAATCACAATGATTTAATGCTACTTCAAAAGAACACAATGGTTGAAGGTCTTCATGTCTTGAAGAATGATCATGTTGAATGTGAAGCATGTGTACTTGGCAAGCAACATTGGGAGGAATTTCCTATACATAAAGAAAAAAGGTAGAGGGGAATACTTGAATTAATTCATATTGATGTATGTGGACCTATGAAAACTATATATATTGGTGGATCATGGTATTTTCTTATTTTTGTGGATGATAGATTTAGGTATACATGGGTCTATTTCATAATAAATAAGTGATGTTTTTGAGTACTTTAAAGAGTTTAAGAGTATGGTGGAAAAACAAACTAGAAATTGCATCAAAATTTTGAGATCTAATCAGGGGGGAGAATATAAATCAAGAGAATTGAATCAATATTTTAAAAGAAATGGGATTCTACGACAATTTACAGTGCCACATACACCTCAAAAAAATGGAGTTATCGAGAGGAAAAATAGAACACTAACTGAATGTGCATGTAGTATGCTTCAAGGTAAAAATATTTCTAATGGTTTTTCGGCTGAATCTATTAACACTAGTGTTTATTGGAAAAATAAGAGTCCAACCAAAATTTTAGAGCTTAAAACATCTTTTGAAGCATTTTATGGGTACAAACCAAAAGTGTGTCATTTAAGAGTTTGTAGTTGCAATGCATTTTTTCATATTCCAAAAGATGAAAGAAGAGAACTTGATAAAAAGTTAATTAAGTGCATAATTATTAGTTATTCTGATGATTAGATAACATATAAGTTGTTTGATCCTAGTACTCATAAATTGTTTGCAAGTAGGGATGTGGTGTTTCATGAGAATACAAATGAAGGTAATAAAAAGAATAATACTGGTGTATGGCATGATACTGATGATTATGTCAAATTAGATACAAGTGTTGAACATGAACATGAGCAAGCACATGAATAGGTACAGGTTCAAGCGCAAGGAGAATCAAGCAGTCATGATGCTCTAAGAATAGGAGAGGAGACTCTGCAAAGAAGAAGGAAATATGAAAGAAGTAAAACGCCAAGAAGGTCATCACGTCAAAGTCAGGTACTTGTAAGGTATAAAGATTATGCATTAATGTGTCTTGTTATGAATGTTGTAGAACCTTCCAGCTATGATGAAGCTAAAGAATATGAAGAGTGGAGAGATGTAATGAATGAAGAATGGAAAATGGGAATTAATAGAATTGCCAAAAAACAAAGTTCCCATAGGATGAAAATGGTTTTATAAATCCAAGCTTAATTCTGGTGGCAGTATTGATTAGTATAAAGCTATTTTGGTTGCAAAAGGATATTCACAAAAGGAGGGAATTGATTATGAAGATACTTTTGCACCTATAGCTAAGTTGAACACAATTAGAATCATGATTTCAATAGCTACAAAATATAATTGGAAAATTAATCAATTAGATGTCAAATCTGCATTTTTGAATGGTGAGTTAAAAGAAGAAATTTATTTGGTTCAGCCTGAAGGGTTTGTAAAATAGGGACATGAGCATCTGCTTTGCAGGTTAAAGAAGCATTTATATGGTTTGAAACAAGCACCAAGATCTTGGTATGTGAAAATTGATTCTTTCTTTTATGAGAAGAAAAAATGATCCTAACTTGTACATTAAGGAAGATGAAGGTGGGAATGTTGCTTTGATATCTGTATATGTTGATGATCTTATCATAACAGGAAATGCATGCAAGTCGATTGAAGAAATTAAAATTTAGTTTTCGAATGCATTTGAGATGAAGGATCTTGGTGAATTGCATTACTGTTTAGGTCTTGAAGTTTGGAGGGAATCTGGTAAACACTAATCACACAAAGCAAATATACAAGAGAAATCCTTGAAAGGTTAAATATGATTGAATGTAAGGAAATATCTACTCCTTTAGAGTAGAATGTCAAATTGTGCAGTGATGATGGAACCAAGAGGTGAATGGAACCTTGTATGGTCAACTGGTGGGAAGTTTGAACTATCTCACCACTACTATGCTGGATATATCATATTCTGTCACGATACTTAGTTAGTTCATGGCTAAGCCTTATGAAAGCCACTTAAAGCAACAAAGAAATTCCTTTGATATTTGAAAGGAACAAGTAATTTTGATATTATGTATACTGATGAATTTGATGTTGAGTTGGTAGGTTATTCTGATTCTAACCACGCTGCAAATCTAGATGACAAGAAATCTACTACTTGACACATGTTCAATATTGGCTCAGGACCAATATCATGAAGCAATGAGAATCAACCAACCGTTTCCTTGTCATCCATTGAAGATGAGTATAAAACAATATGCAATGCTACCTATGAAGAAATATGGCTTAGAAGGATACTTGAAGATGTTGGACAAACACAACAAGCACCTACAATAGTTAGATGTAACAATCATAGCACTATCAAATTGGAAAACAATCCTATATATCATGCAAGGACAAAACACATTGACACACAACATCATTTTGTAAGAGAGAAAGTGAAATCAAAAGAAATTGACTTATTGTAATGTAATACAAATTAAAATGTGGCTCACATATTCACCAAGCCTCTTGGAAAGGCTACATTTGAAATGTGTAGAAGTAATTTGTGCATTGTAGAAAATGCAAATCATGTTGTAAGCCTAGATGAGACTTATACCGGCAAGCAAGTTAACATGTAGGTCATGATTAAGGGGAGTTGTTGGGATATTAATCACAAACGATGCCACTCACTGTTCAGACGACACCGATCACTATTCAACAGTTAACATAGTCAGCTAGAGTTAGTAGATAATAAATATCATTTGGCACAATTATTGTTCAATCTATGGTTGAAGATGTGTATAAATTGCAATGTTTAGTAATGAACTGGGCAAGATTTAAGTGTCGACTATGTTCTCTAATAGTTCCTCAATAATTGTTCAAATTGAAATTTGAATTTTATGGTTCTCATAAATTCATGATTATGACACATCTAGATTGTTCGGGGGGGATATTTTCACTGTTGTGTTGTAATTATCTGAAAATTTGATCAAACTTATGATAATATTGATAATATTGTACAGAAACCCTTCAAATAATTTCATAATAACTCTATTAATCCTACAGGATGGGTAATGATTTCTCTACCATCGGCCATCATGGACTAGGTATCATGGTTGTTCTTGATTATTTGGACTCTAAATAGAACAAGTGAATCCCTAGTAACACTAACTGTAATCTTTATTTTTGATGCAAGAATAAAGATAGGTTTCTGGCAGAATGTGGTTGAGTTTGAACCTCCAAGATCAATGAGTACCCGCATGATAGTTTTCACATTGTTCAATTTTGTGGTCAACTCGAACAATAAATTCTCTTGGATTGCTTATGGAAGTCCAAGAAGTGTGAACGAGGAGGACCATTTTGTGGAAGTCAACGCACTTGGAAAATATGTACACATGGGGTCACATGTTTCATTAGGCATACATTACACACTTCAACTCATGGAATTAATTGGCACATACTTTCCAAAGACCACTAACAAACATCATAATTGCTTACTAATACATGTGTCATTCACATTACAACATAATATTGAGTTTTCTTTATTTCAAGGCACAATTGTTTACCTTATTTTTCCATATATTGATGGTTCAACCAATTGATATCCACTGCTTCAACCAACTTCTAAAATCAGATCCAAACTTGGTGTCTTCATATTGAATATTTCTAACTCCAATTTGTAGTTGTTAGAGTGATCAATTCTAACAAGTTACAGTTACATGTTAAGTTGATCAGGTTCAACATGTTTCAGTTACAAAACCCAAAAAAAGGAATCAAGAACACAATTCATTTCACCAAGCATATACTAATTTACAACACAGTGAAAGTGTTGGTTTCATCTTCACCCATGTAGGATGAGTTTTCCCTTGTCTTCCTTCACCTCTCATAAAACAAAAAATGAAATCACTAATGTTTTCTTAGGCGGTCTTCTCCAGAAGTATGTGAAGCTTGACCTCCTTATGCACATTGGTCGAATGGAATCTACAACTCTCAGCTCCTTACACGCGCAACTCACCACAACGACCACGAGTCCTGATGTTGGACATAACAACTTGTGGTTATTGGCTTGATCTCCAATATGGGGGTGCTCACGTTGTATGAGGCCGACTTCAAGAACATGTTTATTCTAAAAATATCATATGTGAAAAGATAAACCTCATGGTACTACCCTAGCTTTGAATTTTGGAAACTTCTAATACATGAAAGAAAGAAAAAATAAAACAAATAATTGCAATGCACAATTGAAGAATACTGACATGTCCATCAATTTCAACCCTCTACTTGCACAACAGACCTTCAAATGGGGAGCCTACTATTAATCATTCAAAAATATATTTTCCTAATCGACATGTCTCTCTGGATCTATACTTGATGTTGGGACTATTTCTCCCCCCACATGTGCTTGGGTGATCTCTCTGGACAGTCTTTTATATGAAGACACTTCAACACCTTGACCACTACCTTGAGAACCAACAGTCCCTTGTTGTTTTAAATCACTTCTCATAGTATATTCCTCTCTAAGAGGCCCACACATGGCTACTATTTCAGAAGAATTATGCCACCAACTACGAAGAAAAAAAAACTACATTCCACCATGTCTAAGCCACTGTGATCATGAACTCGCCAAATGTTTCACCTCCACTCAATTGTCTCACAGGCTCAGGAAATCTCTACCACTCATAAGAAAAAATGACACCCATAGTTGTGTGTTTCTTGCAATGCAGATATAGAAGGATTCATAGGGACAGAGGAGACGATTATTTCCCTTAACAAATCAATTGTGGAGATCAAACCTTCAGTTACAAAAATAAAATCGCAACTAGACAGCAATTTAAAAACACAAAAATTTAACTCATGGTAGAATAGAGTAAAATGGTGCAACACAATAAAACTTTGTATTATAATGCATGAAATACATTCATATGTAGGTTACATATCCTTCACCAAGTAAAATAAAAGTTCTTATGGTGATTTATATTCACCAGGAGTTGCAGAGTAACTCACTGTAAAACCTGTAACTATTCGTTTTCATATGCCCACCAAAATTTGTTCCACGATTTTCTCCTATCGACCTCTTAGACTTACACCCTCAACTATATCTAAAGACTTCTACACATGTATATTCAAAAACAAATTTCAACACATTAATTTATGACAAAGTCAAAGTATTAAGACATAGTATGGGCACTTGTACAAAATATATGATTTTCCGAACTTGCAGATGTTGTCGATTATAAGTAAGAGTTGCAGAATAAATGTTTGACCACAAATTTCACCAACTCTCTATTAAATACTCATTTGAATTTAATTATATGATGTGCGTTGGGAAATGGATAACTTGTACTCCTTCTCATAACTTTTTTCCTCCAGTCTGCAAACAAAATTCGTAACTTACAAAAAATATACTTGGAAAGTATGGTCGATGTCAGTTTAGTAAACACGATGGTTAGGATTAATTTTCCAACACTCCCCATTAGTCACAACCTCCACCATTGAAAATTCCCAAATAGTCTCTGAGATAAACAAAAAATTCACATGTTAATGACTTTGTGAAAATGCCATAAAATTGTTCCTCTGACCTGCAGTGTTGCAACACAATTTCACCATTGTTAATCAAATCTCTAATAAAATGATATTTAGCATCAATGGGCTTTGTCCTCTTGTGAAAAAGATAATTATTTGATAATGCAATTGCGGAATTGTTATCGTAGAAAATAGTACTTGTTCCCTCTTGGTCGTGGCATAAATCCCTTAACATTATTTTCATCCAAACTATTTGACACATTGATGTTGTTGCAATGACATATTCAGCTTCTGTTGTTGACAATGACACTATTGGCTACTTCTTGGAGGCCCATGAAATGACTCTTAAACCCAAATAAATAACATATCTTGGCATGCTCTTTCTCTCATCGACACTTCCTACCAAGTTAATGTCAATGTAACTAACCAACCTAAAATCATTTGTAGCATTGTATCAAATACCATACTCCTTTGTCCCATTGACATACCCTAAAATCCTTTTGGTTGCTTACCAATGTGTCTCCTTGGGTGTCTCCATAAACCTCAACTCTAGGCTTACTGCATACATTATATCCGGTCTAGTTTCCATCAAATACATCAAGCTGCCCACCATACTTTTGTATAATGTCAGATTGACATTGTTGCCGCAATATTATTTGCTCAACTTCAACCCCGTGAGAGTTGGAGTTGGTGTGGCCTTTTCGTTCTACACATAAAACCTCTCCAAAATGTCTACTACATACTTTGCTTGGAAAATAAAAATACCATTTTCTATTTACTTCACTTCTATGCCAAAGCAATACCTTAACAACCCCAAGTTAGTCATTTCAAACTCACTTTTGATGAATTATTTGAAATCAATGATGAGGGAATCATCGCTGCCTATAAAAACTAAATCATCTACACATAAGACAACAACAAGAAGCTTATCATCAGTCTTTCATGTAGAGAGTAGGTTCACTGTCACATTTGTTGAAGTCATTTTCCATCAAGTAAGCATCTATCTTATTATACCATGCACGAAGTGATTGCTTCATCCCATAAAGATATTTCCTCAACCTATACACCTTTTCTTCATAGCCTTCTACCTCATAACCAAGTGGTTGCACAACATATACTTCCTCTTTCAGTACTCCATTCAAGAATGTTTCTTTTACGTCCATTTGATACACTTTCCATTTATGTTGCACGAAAATCGACACCATTGTACACACTATCTCCATTCTCGTGACTTGTGCAAATGTCTTTGCATAATATCTTCCATGTTGTTGCTTGTATCCATTAACAAATAACCTTGGTTTATGCCTTCAATTTTTCCTTCAACATTTCTTTTGGTCTTATCAACCCACTTCACTCCAATGACTTCTTTTCCTTGCAGAAGGTCCATTGCCACAACCCATTTTTCTTCTTTGACTACATCCTAAAAATGGATTGGATCATCTACATGACAAAATAATGCAAATAAGGAATTCAGAGGAGTGCTACTACCAACTTCATCTTTCTCATAAATTTCATTTAAATTTCTGAATTTTAGTCTTCTTATGCTTGCGTAAGATAGGCTTGACATGTCACTTGGTGTTGTGTAATATTCCTAACTCAGAATATTCCTCAAAACCCAGCAAAAACTCCAACCAAATATGTGAAAATGATATAATAACCTAGAAGTGATAAAATAACAGTGAAACAACATATAATAATGTAACCAGAAATATAAGCAGGTGTGCACAAGAAATGTAGCGAGAAATGCTAAGCCATTTTATTATACTAAGCAATAAATGAGTACAAGAGGTGATTAGACAGATGGAACCTCGACTTGCACAAGGCAAGTGAAGATATACTCTCAAAATGAAAAGAATGGCCTCTATGCGTGGATGCTGCTGCAATGTTGCTACTACTGCTAGAAAACAAATGATGATTTGGGGCTGCTCCCCTTCTCAAAAAAAGCTTAAAATCTGGATTCGGGCTCTACTCAAGAAACCTAGAAAAACCTGGAAAGATTTCCTGGAATGGCCTCACACTAATCTACGTCCCAGCTGCTGGGAAACTGTCATGCTATTACTGCTACTGGAAATCGAATGAGGAATTGGGGCTTCTCCCCTCCTCAGAAAAGGTTGAAACTTTGGAATCCGACTCTACTCACAAAACCTAGAAAAATGCAGAAAGACTTTCTGAAATGGTCGACCCCCAAAAATCACCCCCTTGGGGTTCTGCATAGTTCCTCAAAGACGCTGATGAAACTGCTGCTGAAATGTTGATGGGACTATTGCTGAAATGTTGATGAATCTACTGCTGGAATTCCAATGGAAATACCTTGCCCGAGTAGGCACTCGAAGTCCCCCGAGGCTAAGGGTGAGATCTCTGAACAGAGACACTCAATGCACTAAAAAGTGTTGCAAACTAGCTAAAAAGCCATCGTCCTCTAAGTCGAAATGACTATCACAAATTCTCATAACCAGAATGATCCAAAATGAGGAGGTTCATCTCTATTTTATGGCCTCTGCCTCTCACAATCGCTAGGCTCACCTTCTCCTGCGTGATCGCCTTCTTACCATGTGTTCCTTCCCTCCTGCGTAGTCCTGCCATGTGTCTGTGTGGGCCTTATTTCCATGTCCCCCTTTGGCCCCCTTGGTCCCCCTTAAGTCACAACGTTGTGCTACCTAGGAAATCACTTTTTATTCTAAAGTGAGTTATGTTCCCCCTTCCCCACTTTTTATTTACAAATAACTATAAAAGCCAAAAATCGAACAAAATTGAATATTCCAATTAGCCATAGATAATTAGGAATATTACAGTCTCCCCCAGCAAAATGTTTCTTGTCCTCAAGCAATTGAAGTGATGGATGCTATAAGATCTCCTCACTCTCCTAAGTAGCATCCTCATCCGGCAAATTCTTCCACCTCACCAAGAATTCCCAGACCATCCTGCTCCGCAACCGCCTCTCCCTAGTGTCAATGATAGCCTTCGGCTATAATACCAAATGCCCCTCATCATCCATGGGTGGTAGCTCATCTGTCACGGTCACCTACTGCCCCAATGCCTTCTTCAGGCATGATACATGAAAAATTTTATGAATCTTTCTGCCTTGGGGCAGCTCCAACTCAAATGTAACATGTCCAATCCTGTGTATCACCCTGTACGGCCCATAAAAGCGGGGCTTGAGCTTCTCAGCCCCCTTCTGCTTCAATGATGACCGTCGGTATGGTTATAATCATAGGTAGACCATGTCCCCTACCTCGAACTACCTCTCCACCTGACCCCTGTTGACATACAGCTTATGCTGGTTCTGCGTTGTAGCCATGTTATCCTTGAGAGCTCGGAGAATATCCTAACTCTCTTGGATCCAAATCTTGGCTCTAGGAGCCCTGCTATCACCAAACATCACGTCGACAAAAGATAAAGGATGATACCCATATAAGGCATAGAATGGTGACAAACCAATGGACATGTGATGTGAAGTATTGTAGTAGTACTCCCCAAGATGCAGCCACTTCAGCCATGCCCGCTACTGCCCACTGACATAGTTACACAAGTAGCCCTCTAGCCACTTGTTAACTATCTTCGTCTATCCGTCCATCTATGGGTGATAGATGGTACTCGGTGTCAACTTCGTCCCTACCAATCAGAAAATCTCCTGCCAAAACCTGCCCATGAAACAGTTGTCCTTGTCATTGACGATGGTCTTAGGAAGACCATGTAGCTTGAAGATCTCCCTGAGGAATAGCTCTACCACCTGTGTTTCTATGTAGTGTGTGGATATGGCAAAGAAATGTGCGTACTTTTTCAGTCGATCAATGACGACATAGATACAATCCTTGCCCTATACCATGGGCAACCCTGTGATGAAATCCATCGAAATACTCTCCCATTTCCCAGAATGGGAAGAGGCTGCAATAATCCTGTGGGATGGCTCATCTCTCCCTTACTCCTCTGGCAAACATCACACTCTCGGATGTGTTGGAGTACATCCTCCTTGAGGCCCTTCCATGAGAACCTCTCCCTAATGGCCCTGTAGGTTTTGGTAAAACCCTAATGTCCTGCCAATGGGGAATCATGTGATGCTTGGAGTATCTTCTTCTTGAGTTGAGACCCCTCAGTCAAGAAGATCTGGTCCCTCTAGTAGATGATCTCATCAACCACCCTGTACCTATCATCTACCACCTGCCCATCCAGAACCTCACATGCAAACCTGTCCTTGGAGTAGTCTACTAAGAGTTGAGCTCTCCAATCTGTATCCAAGCTCATAAGAGACAACATGGCTGGTCTATGTGAAAGGGCATCTACTACCACGTTATTCTTACCTTTGACATAATCAATGTAAAAGTCATATTCTTGGATCTTACTGATCCACTTCTGTTGTCTCTCCTGTAGCTGCTTCTGCTCCAAAAAGAACTTGAGACTGTTATGTTCAGTCCTCACCCTGAACCTGTTGCCTACCAAATACTGTCGGTACTTAGCCAATGCATGCATGATGGCCAGCATCTCCTTGTCGTATATGGAATACAACCTCTCATGCGGAAGGAGATTCCGGCTCTCAAATGCTATAGGGTGACCTCCCTGCATCAATACTGCACCGATCCCCTCTCTCAACACATCACACTCCAAAACAAATGGCTGCGTAAAATCTGGTAACGCAAGCACTGGGTAGCTGCTCATAACCTCCTTGAGCCTGTCAAAGGCTCGCTGCGCTGTATCTGACCAACTGAATGCCCCCTTCTTTGTCAAATTTGTCAGGGGTGCAACAAGTTGTGAGAAACCTTTGATGAACTTCTGGTAATAAGTGCAAATGCCAATGAATCCTCGAAGTTCCGTCACATTTCTTGGTTCTAGCCATTCCCTGATGGCCCTGATCTTCTCCTCGTGGACCCTTACTCCATCCACCCCTATGATGTGCCCCAGATACAACATCTCCATCAACCCAAACTCACACTTGGAGAGTTTGGCATAGAACTGCTACTCCTGTAAGATACGCAATATTGTCTCAATGTGCTGGAGATTATCCCCCCAAGTCCTGTTGTAAATGAGAATCTCATCGAAGAATACCAACACAAACTTCCTCAAATGACTACGGAAGATGTGATTCATGCAGGACTAAAATGTAGCTATGGTGTTGGTTAGCCCAAAAGGAATCACCAAGAACTCAAAGTGCCCATAGTGACACCTGAAAGAAGTCTTGGGAATATCCTTCTCCCTCACGCAAATCTGATGGTACCCAGATCTCAAATCAATCTTTGAGAAGAATCATGCTCCCCTCAACTCCTCCATCAACTCATTGATCTTGGGTATAGGGTACCTGTTCTTCAGGTTCTTCTTGTTCAGGGCCCTGTAGTCAGTGCACATCCTCAATGTACCATCCTTCTTCTTCACCAACACCACAAAAGAAGCAAAAGGACTCGTGCTTGGTCGAATGTGCTCAAGAGACAGCAACTCCTGGATAGCCTGCTCGATCTCATCTTGATAGGCCTTGAGGTGCCTATAGGGGGTGGTGATCACTGCCTGGATGCCCTACTCGAGCTAAATAGTGTGCTCAAACCCCCGATCTGATGGCTATCTTGGTGGAATCTCTCCAAACACTATGGCATATCGATCAAGGATTGACTGGATCTCTGGATGTACTATTTTCCCTGTAGTCCCTATCTCTGATGCACACAGCTCTACTCCCCACTCTATGTCTCCCTTCAGGAAGACTACCTCCATCTGATGAGCTGACATAGTCTGAGGTGGATATGTGGGTTGTCCCCATATCTTCTCATGCCTCCCTATCTTCTCATCAACCCATTCCATGTCTAGGGCCTTCCAATCTGTCATGACCTTCCCTAGAGTAATAAGCCACTAAACAGCCAATATCATGTTGGTGTTCAGAATATCGACCACGAAAAAGTGGTGAGTCAATGTGTAGGTACCCATCGTAACTGAAAGCTCTGGAACATAATGAGCACATGTCATGGCCTGATCTCCTGGGACCAATATTGAAAATCCATCAAAGCTCTCTGTCTGGATGCCTCTCCGCTCAACCATCTGTGCATTGATGAAATTGTGGGTTGCCCCATTGTCAAACAAAACTGGTACGTGCTGGCCACGTACTGTCCCTCATACGTATAGCGTCAGATACTTGGGAACTCCTCGCAATGCTGCAAGCAAGGGCCCATCTGGTGGGTGCAAAAGATGTACCACCTGCTGCTGGTGTTCAAGGTGGCAAAGGTCCCTATATGGGATGGCTATCTCCTGCCTCCACATCCTCCTCATCATCTTCTTCTCCACTGCTCTCGGAGAAGACCTCAATAAAATGTGATTTTCCAGCAGCACATTTATTTCCTGGTGCCCATGGATCCTGATAGGTGAAACACAACCGCTTCTTCTTCAGCTCCCTCCTTGCATCATCGTCAAGTTGTACTCATCCTGGATTCCCATTTAGAGGAGGAATCCTCACATCCTTCCCCTTATAGATTGAAAATTCTATCTCTGGGGCTAAGGTGTCCGAGTCCTGGGTAAGATATCCTGTAAGTCTTGGGTCCTGCTGATAGCATCCTGGACTGTGGTTGGTTTACTGGATCAGACTAAACCCCGAAGTGGCTCTGCTAACCCCTCAACATACATATAGACCCTCCGTGTCGTGGATAGGTCTGGCACCATCACGAAGACCCTCAAGAAGTCTGCAATGTAAGTCTCTGGGTTCCCTGTCTATTTGAGCCCGGTCAGCTTAACGAAATGCTGCTCTGGATCCCTCTGATCAAATTGCTCCATCATTCTCCTGGTAAACTCAACATATGATGTCACTATGGAGTGCCCCAATGTAACCACCCCATGAAACCACCAATCCTGGGTCTCGCCATCCAAATGGAATGTTGCCACCTTGATGGCCTCTGCCTCCGACATCTGGTTAAGTTGGAAATAAATGTCCAGCTTCTCCACCCAAGACTTTGCCAAATTGTTTAATGAGCCATCAAATGTAGGCAAGTGGAATCTACTCACTGCATGGTGGGTGTCGCTATCATGGTAATGCCGGTACCCTCTATGATGATCGCGGGGTTTTTTATCCCACTGGAGCTGAACAAAATCTCTGAATGAGAGGGCTTCCCTGAACTCCTGCACATAGGCGTGGTACTCTACAAAATAATCACCCATATGCCTGGGCTGTGCCTCCTGCTGGGCTGCAGCCCCCGTGTCTGCTCCTAAGAATTTGGGCATGGTAGAGCGTGTAGGGGAATGTGAGGTCCCCTATTTCACAGTATCACACTGCTCTGGCAAGTGATGGGATGCACCTGATCCCTCACCGATCTAAAAAATTCGTGGGCTCTCCTGTTGTCTGGCCTCTACTACCGTCAATCTCTGCCCCATCACCTCAATCTGTCTCAACAGATCCTACACTGATTTGAGGACCATATCCACAAATCTCTTCCCATCCTCATCTACCATCTGCTCTGTGTCCACTACTTGCTCTCCCTGTTCTACGTCTACAACCGGAACACAATCTCCCTCTCCGTAGGTATTCTCCAACCTACGCCCAGTGTCTTTGTATCTCTGACCTCTGTAACAGATATAGGGCTTTTCTCCTAGTGTCATAGATTGCTAGCTCCATAGGCTGAGCCAGATCTATGCTCTAATACCACTATAATATTCCTAACCCAGAATATTCCTCAATCCCCAGCAAAAACTTGAACCAAATATGTGCAAATGATATAATAACCTAGAAGTGATAAAATAACAATGGAATAGCAATGTAACCAGAAATATAAGAAGATACACAAGAAATGCAGCGAGAAATGCTAAGCCATTTTATTATATTGAGAAATAAATGAGTACAAGAGGTGATTAGACAGATGACACCTCGACTTGCATAAGGCAAGTGAATAAATACTCTCAGAATGACAAGAATGGCCTCTCTGGGTGGATGCTGCTGCTACTGCTAGAAAACAAATGATGATTTGGGGTTGCTCCCCTCCTTGGAAAAAGCTGAAACTTTGGATTCAGGCTCTACTCAAGAAACCCAGAAAAACCTAGAAAGCTTTCTTGGAATGGCCTCACACTAATCTGTGTCCCAGCTATTGGGAAACTGTTGTGCTACTGCTGCTACCAGAAATCAAACGAGGATTTGGGGCTACTCCCCTCCTCAGAAAAGGCTGAAACTCTGGAATCGGACTCTACTCAAGAAACCCAGAAAAACCAATAAAGCTTTTCTGAAATGGCCGACCCCCGCAAATCACCCCCTTATGGTTCTGCGCAATTCCTCAAAGGCGCTGATGAAATTGCTGCTGAAATGCTAATGGAACTGCTACTGAAATGCTAATGAATCTACTGCTAGAATTCCAATGGAAATACCTTTCTCGAGCAGGCACTCGAAGTCCCCCGGGGCTAAGGGTGAGATCTCCGAACGGAGACACTCAATGCACTAAACAGTGTTGCAGACTAGCTAAACAGCCAGCATGCTCTAAGTCGAAAAGACTATCACAAATGCTCATAACTAGAGTGATCCCAAATGAGGGGGTTCCTCTCTATTTTATAGCCTCTGCCTCTCACAATCCCTGGGCTCACCTTCTCCTACGTGATCCCCTCCTTGCCATGTGTTCCTTCCCTCTTGCGCAGTCCCGCCATGTGTCTGCATGGGCCCCATTTCTACGTCCCCCTTTGGCCCCCTTGGTTCCCCTTAAGTCACAACGTTGTGCTACCTAGGAAGTGACTTTTTATTCTAAAGTGAGTTATGTTCCCCCTTCCTCATGTTTTATTTAAAAATAACTATAGAAGGAAAAAATCAAACAAAATCAAATATTCCAATTAGCCATAGCTAATTAGGAATATTACATGTTGTGCTTAAAGTAGATGACATTGTGGGTCTTTGTGGCATGCTTGGAGAAGCACTTGCTTAACTGCGTGACATTGTCCTATTATTTGTTGGTTGTGTCACTTGTTCACTGCTTTGTTGAGCTTGAATAGGAGTAGAAGGAGTCATTGTTGAGGAATTTCTTGTTGTTATCAATTCCTCTTTGTCGTCATGTGGTATACATGCTTTCACATTGATTGTGTTCTATGAAATTACATCCCATGCTTCCTCTTCTATGAACTACACATATCTGTTGATTATGACCTTCTTGGTTGATGGATTGTAGAGCTTGTATGCCTTGGATTCATCACTATATCCAACAAATATCATTTCTCCCCCTTGTCATCAAACTTCTTCCTCAACTCATATAGGACATGTGCATATGCCACACATCCAAACACTCTCATGTGAGTGACACCATGTTTTCTTCCACTCCATGGCTCTTCAGTGTAACAACCCTGGTGAAAAGTTCATGTAATAAAAGTTAATAAAGGAAGAACAAGACCACAGTTAAGGGACACTTATTCCAAGTTGAATGTTGGGCATATATATCCTATTGGGCATCACTGGATGTGTGTTTTGGATAAAGAAAATTGACAAAGGCTAAGGCGAAGGCATTAAAATGAAAAAAGGCATTTTTATGCATTTATTTATGAAAATAAAAGAAATTAGGAGAAAAGTAAGGTGAAATGTCACAGGTTGAATGTGAGGACGAAATTGAAGGAAAATAATGGAAAATGAAGAAATTAGAGGCCTCATGCATAAAAATGTGCAACAAGAAATGCTAAATTTAGAAAGTGCAAAAAATAGAATTGCTAAAAATAGCACTTCTAAAAATAGTAGTTTGTCCAATGAGCATTTTGGCCACCTTGGGTGAGAGGTGACACTGCTAAAAATAGCATCTTCTAAAAATAGAATTTTTGGTTTCCTTCTTATTTATAGCAGTCCCTGGTCCATCTATAGGAAGTAAATTCGAATTTGATCTTACCAGCAGTTTGGAATATTAATTAATTAATTCTCCATGAGTTAATTAGTTATGGAAAATTAAACTTGAAGTCTTTGTGAGACCATGCAATTATTTTCTCTCTTGATTTAGGAATTTATCCCTTGATTAAAGGAGATAAGGTTCAGTTCTATATTTAGAGGATCAGTGGACTTAGTTTAACTTAGTCAAGTCCAGTTAGATTAATTTAACAAGTTGCTAAATTAATGAGATATAGTTTTTTGACACTTGAAAGCATGTGACAACTATTATTTTCAGATAACTCAGTATTCTCTCATGAATAACTGATGCATGGCAGTTCAGACAAAGACCCAGTTGAGATCAGATGAGGGATAGTGTACTATCAGATACTAGGATATTTCTAGTAAGTATTCCTTGCATGAGGAAGGAATCTATTTTCTTCTATGACTGCGTAGTTGGACCTGAGGTGACAGCAAGTATGATTAGGCCAATTTACAGCCTATGTATTGAGGCCTAGGTAGTCAATGATTTTCATCATCAGTTTACAGAGAGAGCGGGATAGCTTTTGAGCTAATTCTTTTTGTATGTTGTTGAGGATTTCCAATTGATTGATATTACAGTGTTGGGGTTTTATGCTGGTGTTTTCCCCAATGATATATTCTGTGTTATATGTGATTGATTCCTTCTTATCAGTTATATGTGTTCATGCTTGATTTTTCTCATGTTTAATTAAACTTCTGCAAAGTTTATGGTAGATGTAGATCTAGTATTATGCTTTTAGTACATTGCATATATCAGTTGGATCTGCAAGTGAAATTTCTACATGATATCAGTGAGCTAGATAATTTGTAGAGAAAATTCAACATGTTATTAGAGCACAGGAGATCAAGGAAGAACAATATACAAGAAGGAATTCAAAGTTTATTATTCGTGATATAGATCTCAAGTTCTTATCACATGTATTTCACCAATGGAATTCTATGGTTTGAGGATTGAGTATGCCCTTGATGGCAGCTTAAACTATATAGCTTGGAAGGATTGCATGGAGGCAGCATTGAAGATAATAGCCTTAAGGACTTCATTGATCAAGAAGTCCCTAAGCCTGCTGATGCTACTCTACTAGCGGAATGGAAGAAGTGTGTCACTGGAGCTAGGAGAATTCTCTTGGAGGGAGTGTGAGATCACATTGTCTCGAGCCTCCATGGGAAGGAGACTCCATTTGCAATGTGGAAAAGATTGAAATATTTATATCAGAATAGCAGCAATCAGAGGAATCTGGTACTGAAGGACAAACTTCGAAAGATCAAGTGTAAAAAGGATGAGACGATCTCTATGTTTCTGACCAAGCTCATCACATGCAGGGATGAGATTGCAAGCGTAGGGGTCATGACAGCTGATGATGATATGGTGAGTCTAGCACTCCTTGGCCTTCCTAAGAGCTGGCATAACTACCAGGACATGGTTAATGGAAGGGAGAAACTGCCAAATTGGGAATGACTATGGTCAGATTTGATGCAGGAGGAGATCAGACGGAGCACTAGAGACAGTTCTTCATCCATGGAGAATGAAAAGAACTGTGCCTTAGCGAGTAAGGAAAAGAATGGTAAGGAGAAGGTTTCTCTTTACTAATCTAGTTCTTCCAATGGTGGGAAGAAGGTTGACAAATCGAAAGTGCGATGCTTTCGTTGTCATGAGGTGGGTCATTATGCTGCAAATTGTCCACACAGGAAACCCAAGAAGGGATTCGGGGAAGGATATGAAGGTGAGGCATTTGCTTCACAGTTTGAGTTGGATTTCACACTCTTCGCATGCATGGTTTCATCCATGGTTGGAAGTGGTTGGTTTCTTGACAGTGGAACTTCTTTCCACATGACTGGCGATAAGAGTTTGTTCAGTACTTTGGAGGAGAAAGATATCCAGATACCCATAGCGATGGGTAATGATGAGAAGTATAGTGTCTTAGGTGTAGGCACGGTTATTTTTCAAAGGGAGCATGGAGCTCGCCTTACCTTGACCGATGTCAAGTATGTACCAGGACTGAAGAGAAACTTGGTGTCGATTGCGATGCTAGAAGATAGAGGCTATGATGTAGTCTTCAGTAAGGGAAAGGTTTTCCTTAGACAAATCATCACTAGACAGGTGAAGCAGCCTCAGGAGGTTGTGGAGCAGCCACAATAGGGGAAGCGGAGTGGATATTGAGTAGAGACATCTACTCATGCAAAGACCTCCAGTAGGGGGAAACTTCGAGCTAGGTGCACAGAGGGATCACATGCAGCCATACCTCCAGGCAGGAGGTGGGGAGATAGAGAGTGATCGTCCCAAGGAGGAGGGGCAGGATCCTTGAGTTACCCAACCTCTTAGATGAGACATTGCTATGACAACCTCGATGTGGAGTAGTAGGAACTGACTGATTGGGTAGAGATAGATGCAGATGGTGTGCCAGAGAGAGCTACAGTGCAGGGAATCCCAGGACAGCGTAGAGCATTCCAAACTTATAGGATTGAGTTCGAAAGGAATCCTTTCTTGTTGAGAGGGAGTGTTGAAAAATGTGCAACAAGAAATGCTAAAGTTAGAAATTGCAAAAAATAGAACTACTAAAAATAGCACTTCTAAGAATAGCACTTTTGCTAATGAGAATTTTGGCCACCTTGGGTGAGAGGTGAAACTGCTAAAAATATCATCTTCTAAAAATAGAATTTCTTGGTCCCTTCCTATTTATAGTAGTCCCTGGTCTATCTATAGGAAGTAAATTTGAATTTGGTCTCACCAGCAGTTTGAAATATTAATTAATTAATTCTCCATGAGTTAATTAGTTATGGAAAATTAAACTTGAAGTCTTTGTGAGATCATGCAATTATTTTCTCTCTTGATTTAGGAATTTATCCCTTGATTAAAGGAGATAAGGTTCAGTTCTATATTGAGAGGATCAGTTGACTTAGTTTAACTTATTCAAGTCCAGTTAGAGTAATTTAGCAAGTTGTTAAATTAATGAGATATAGTTTGTTGATGCTTGCATGCATGTGTCAACTATTATTTTCAGATAACTGAATATTCTCTCATGAATAACTAATGCATGGCAGTTCAGACAAAGGCCCAGTTGAGATTAGATGAGGGACAATGTATTATCAGATGCTAGGATATTTCTAGTAAGTATTCCTTGCATGAGGAAGGAATCTATTTTCTTCTATGACTACGTAGTTGGACATGAGGTGATAGCATGTATGATTAGGCCAATTTATAGCCTATATATTGAGGCCTAGGTAGTCCATGATTTTCATTATCAGAGTACAGAGAGAGCAGGATAGCTTTTGAGCTGATTCTTTTTGTATGTTGTTGAGGATTTCCACCTGATTGATAATACAGTGTTGGGGTTTTATGCTGGTGCTTTCCCTGGTGATATATTCTATGTTATGTGTGATTGATTCCTTCTTATCAGTTATATGTGTGCATGCTTGATGTTGCTCATGTTTAATTAAGCTTCCGCAAAGTTTATGGTAGATGTAGATCTAGTATTATGCTTTAGTACATTGCATATATCAAATGGATCTGCAAGTGAAATTTCTACATGATATGAGTGAGCTAGCTGATTTGTAGGGAAAATTCTACAAAAAAGGCTTCTAAGGATCAATTCATGGCTTTGGTCAAGTTCAATTTTGGAGCTCTCTCATTATTCTCTCTCTCTCTCACTCTCTTGGTCACTTAGAATTTTCTTGGAGCACTCTAGTTGGAGCAAAGGAAAGGGAAAGCAATGAAAGAAAAGGAAAAGCAAGAAAGGATCAAGGAAATGAATGCAAGTTCAAGCAGCTTTAGCAGGAATACTTGGAAGTAACCTTTTGCATGTGTGATTTCCTCTCTAGTTTGGGACATGCATGGCTTTTCATATTGGTGTTTGGTTCTCTTGCTATCGGTGGGATGGTATTACCGGGTTATTATAGTGGACTTCAGCCTAGTGATCCGGATTTAAACAGGAATGCAACAAATTACAGGGATAACCATATACACAAATATGCAGCGGAAATAATACTTCATTTCATTAATGGAAAATACTGAAATATGCTTACAATCAGAAATGGAAATAAACTAGCTAGGGCGATGGTAGCTATCTCTGAGAAGAGATGTGATGGCTACATGCCTCTGAACTGACTTACAATGAGGCTCGAAGGCCTATTTATTGTTGAGAAACAATGAAAAACCCTTAACATTCCAAAACCTAACCCTAGGAGATGAAACGCCAAACTGTGGGCCCCGTTGGGGGTAAGTTGGTACATCAACTTCCCGGGGTCGTAACTTTAGCATATGATCTCCGTTTGACGCGTACAATAGCTCATTAGAAAGATCTATTCGAGCACTATCATTGTTGGAACGGCAACACCGATCCATGTTCCATGGACCCGTGTTGCCCCTGGGATCCCAAAAAACGTCGTTTAGGGCCTCAAAACGGCTCCGGAAGTTCAGGACCCGAAAAACTGCTAAAAATAGTAAGTTGTGCTACAATTAAGGAAACTGAAAATGCTGAGAAAGACAATGGTGGGGGTCCATGTGGACTTGGCAGGTGGCCACCAATATCCACCTGGATCATTCCTCCCCCCTTAGGAAGCAATGGTCCCCATTGCGTTGAGCTCCCCCATGAGATGAGGAAACTTCTGCTGAACCTGTTCCCTGGTGAACCACTTGCCCTGCTGAAGGAGTTGGCCTGCTTTGACAACTCGGTACAGTTGGATATTCTGTTGGCGGGTGTTCTTGATCTGTGTGTCCATGATCCGATCAGTTGCGGCTTGTTCCATGCAATCTGGATTTAATTCTGTGGGTTGGAGCTGTTCTGCAATGTCGGATGTGTCTAGTAATGGTGGAAAGTATGGCCGCAGGCGGTCTACATTGAACACTGGGTGCAGGCCAAGGAATGGGGGAATGCTGAGCTCAAATGCATTGTCTCCCATAGCCTTAGTAATGGTGTAAGGACCATATCGGAGTGGTCTTAATTTCCGATAGGATCCAGTAAGGCGTTCCTTTTGCAAATGCAACCAGACTTTGTCGCCCACCTGAAACTTGTGTGGCACCCGATGTTGATCATGTCGCTGCTTGTACTTGGCATTTGATTTCTCAAGAATGTCATGAACCTGCTGGCGAATATGTTGGATGCGCTCAATGAAGCTGGTGGCCTTATCTGTTTCGGACTGGACATGAGCTGAATTCATGTGAGTAGCTGCAAGTGGCATGGCCACATCAATGGGGCATAGTGGCTGGAATCCCAAACCCACCTGAAAAGGGCTATGGCCAGTGAGCTGTGGAGAGCTCGGTTGTAGCTGTGCTGAACATAGGGGAGGCTCTCGTCCCATGTGCGTGGATGCTTTGAGTTATACATGCGCAGAATGTGCACAATCATCCTATTGACAACCTCTGTCTAGCCATCAGTTTGAGGATGGAAGGCTGTGGACTTAGTGAGTTTGGTGTCAAGCATTGACCAGAGACTGGACCAAAATGTACTGAGGAACCGACTGTCCCGATTTGAGATGATAGACTGTGGGATCCCAAAGTGCACCCATACTCATTCAAAGAAGAGTTTAGCAGTGGCTTCTGTTGTGATATTCTTCTTGCAGGCCACCATAATGGCCATCTTTGAGAATCTGTCAACGACCACAAAAACATAGTCATTTCAATGCTTAGTGGAAGGAAGGCCTGACATGTAATCCATGGAGATGGATTCCCAAGGTCGACTAGGGGTAGGCAGCGGGCAATAGAGGCCTTGCTTCTTGATGTTCGGTTTGGCAATGGCACAGGTAGTACATGATCTGATTTACTTCCCAACATTCTGTCGAGGATTCGGCCAATAGAAATACTTTTGCAGCACTACCACCGTTTTCTCAACCCCGAAATGCCCAGCAACCCCACTGTAGTGTGCTTCCCAAATCATCTTGGCACGCTCGCTGGAAGGAACACAAAGGTGACCCAGGTGGCATAAAAGGGCATCCAGGAGGTGAAAACATGGAACATGCTGACCCTCCAAGAGTGTCAGGTATGTGTGGCTGAATTCTAGGTCGCTTTTGTAGAGAAGTGTCCAATCAGAAGTCTCATGCCCACAAGAGTTGAACACGGTGGTTAACGACATGATCGGTGGTCGATTGAGGCAATCTGCAACATTATTGGTGCTGCCCTTTTTATATTTTTTATTCAAATGGAACTGTTGCAGGTATGTAGACCACTTCTGATGGCGATCATTCTGCAATTTCCCTTGGGTCTGTATGAACTGCAGGGGTCGATGGTCGGTGTGGATGACCGTTTCCTTCCCCAAAATGTAATGCTTCCATTGTCGGCAGGCCTGTACAATGGAATACATCTCCTTATCATAAGTGGGGTACTTCCGGACTGTGTCTGAAAGTGTTTCACTGTGATATGCCACTGGATGTCCATGTTGAGTAAGGACTGCCCCAACAGCCTAGTCAGAGGCATCTGTCTCGACCTCAAA
>APFE031722009.1:46189-61343 GCA_000404065.3 Pinus taeda
GGCTCCGGAAGTTCAGGACCCGAAAAAATGCTAAAAATAGTAAGTTGTGCTACAATTAAGGAAACTGAAAATGCTGAGAAAGACAATGGTGGGGGTCCATGTGGACTTGGCAGGTGGCCACCAATATCCACCTGGATCACCTAGCCTAGTCTTTTTGCATGTGCCATGGTATGTTGGGATGTTTATTTCATTTTTGGAACTTTGGAATTGTCGGATGGATTTCAAAATCTGGGCCAGAGGTGGTCTCAAGGTTCATTCCCAAAAGCCTAGGAATCCCTTGACCAGCTTTGGTGGGATACATGATAAAGCCTAAGGGAGTGGTCTCAGTTTAGGGCCTAGTGATCTAGGTTTGGATTGTGGTAAAGCTCGAGAGACAAGGAGGCAAAAAATTCCTCAAGGACAGTGATGGATTCTGGATGACATTCCAAGTTCTATTTGGTTGTGATCGGAGCACTAGTTTCGATGTGATCATGGTTTGGTGAGGGTGGAGCTAGTTTAACCTCTAGATTTCATTGGTTTTTCTTGGATTGGTTGTTCTATGAGATCCCACATTCATGCTTGGAATATGACCTAGGTTTTACTGGTAGAAAGAGAGATTTGGTTCAGCCATGTCTATGGTCGAGTGGTACGTGGAAGTCCCGAACCTAGTCGGATTTTCCTATGACTAATAAAATCTAAGTTCTCTTAATTTTGCGTTGATTTATATATGGATTTAATGGTTTACCTATCTTCGTTATTTATATTGTTTAATGTTGGTTATAACAATGGTTATGTGATTGCTTTATGTCATGGTTATTTCATTTATTTACTTGTAATTGTTAAATGGATGGATGCAAGACCTAATTGATTATATAGTAGCTCAATGGAGAAGGAGGTGATCCTTCTAATGATGTTTCATAAGTTGTTTAAGTCATTTATACTCTGTCTTGTATCTTAGACCTATAGGTTGCATTCATGCCAAGTGTTTGACATAATGTCAGTCTCGGATGGGGATTCTCAAGCCTAGTCCTAAGGGTGATTTTTGATTGGTCAACATTGCTATCATGTTTTTAATGATTTCTCAAAGTTACTACAGGTTCTGGGCAGAGGCTAGGATTTTGGGTTGGAAAAGTGGCTTAAATCCTAGGGTCACTGGCACAGAATTGGAAATTTTGGACCACACACTGGTAGGCAGGCTTGTGAGGGCGAATTTGAGTTGTTGGTTGCTCCCTTGCCCATAACATGAGATATATTGAAGGCTAAGAGATGCAGAATAGAAGTGGGATCCAGGGACAGATGTCTGAGTGGTTGACTTGTCCCTTGAGGGGTCTGTTAATGATGTTGGATGATTGTATGTGATGTTTTGTGCATTCCACCTCCTTAAGGTGACATAAGAGGTCGAATCTAATTGTAGTGTCATACCTTCTCATGTTTACCCTGGTTGGCAGGGTTACTTTGGGTAGACCTGGGAGGGGGTGTTACAGATTGGTATCAAAACATGGTTCCGCTCTCTTTGAGTCATATATGGTGCTACAGGTATGGTTGAATGTGTTGGTCACGCATGCATGTCAGTTTCTTGTTGCACTGCATCATATTGATCATGGTAGTAGTAAAGTTATCATGAGGAACTTGATGTCAAGTTTATGGAATGCATCGTCATGAGTATATGACTAGTTATACAATTATGTGTAGCTTGATTGCATTCTTGTATGTTGGGTTGAATTCTTGGTTATTTGATTACATTCATTAGTCTTGTAGGTTAATTACAATAATTGATCGCTTATGCTTGACTACATGCGGTTATGTGTATGTGTAGT
This sequence comes from Pinus taeda, assembly GCA_000404065.3. Lineage (NCBI taxonomy): Eukaryota > Viridiplantae > Streptophyta > Pinopsida > Pinales > Pinaceae > Pinus > Pinus taeda. The sequence continues at coordinate 47,986 of APFE031722009.1, forward strand.
TTCTTAGGAATTTCTTATGCAGGTGCATATTTGCATGAGCCAATGCGTATACTGGATTATAAATTTCTGTCATGCATGTGGTCATAGCATGCATTGTTTATATGGCCTTGCATTGATGACTAGACCCTATTTAGTATGATGGTTATGCGTTGATGCACTTATGGATATAGGTCTATATGTTATTATGGTTATGTTGTACATGCATCATGTTGATTTTATGATCTTGTAGAGAAAGTATCCTCCCCGAAGTATGATAATGTATGTTCATTAATGGTGATTTGGTTTAGCTGACATAGTATGCCTTACAAGAAAGAGATTAGATGGCCAGAAAGGTGGTAGACTACATAGAATCTCCTTATGAATCAGATGGGAAGCGTGGTGTGGAGAACCCTTCCAACTAAGTAGACACCTTGAGAATCCTAAAGGAAGAAATTAGGAGTTTCAAAGAAGACAATGACAAAATAATGCAAGTGAATATTACTTCAGAGTTCGTCTGATTTGCAGCGACGAGGACCTCTTTGGAGAAGCCATGGACATGAGGATAGAACTAATGGGGCATATCACAACAAGTCTTATAGTAGACATAGGTCATATAGATTTTACACTATTAGGGATGGGAGGTTGTTGGACACTCTGGATGGGAGAGGTACTCGACACAGGTATTACTCTAGTTATGGTTTTGATAGACATCATGATTGTCATCATTATCATCCGTATAGGAGGAATGATAGGGTATATTTTCCAGATGAGTTTAGGAAGGAAAAGTGACCTACCTTCAATGGAGATATGAAGAAATCATAGGATGTAGAGGTTTGGTTTCTTAGCATGCATAAATTCTTTAGATTGCATGATTACTTAGAAAACTTGAAAGCAAGGATAGCCCTTTTCAATCTCAAAGGAAAAGTAGATATTTGGTTGGAAGATGTAAAGAATGTCAAGGACATACATGAGGGTGACCTGACTTGGCATGCATTTGAAAGGTTCTTCAAGAAAAAGTACTTGTCTAAGAGGTATTATGATGATAGAGCTAAGGAGTTTTATGAGTTGTGGATGGGTTCTATGATAGATGAGGAGTATACTAGCAGATTTTTGGAGTTGTTGAGATATGTGTCTTACCTCCAAGAGGCGAAGGCCAAGGTTCAAAGATTCATCAGTGGATTTCATGTTGCATAAAGATACCAGAATGAGTTTGATGAGCCTAGATCATTGGAGGAGGCCATCCGAAAGTTGAAGCATTGTTATGCACAATAGAAGTGCAAAGTTGAGACTAAGAATGACTTGAAAAGAAATGACAAAGAAAATGGAAAATGGCCACCAAACCAAGGAAGATCTCAAGATGCAAGTGAGAAAGAAAATGATGTGCCTTACAAGAGATTCAATATAGCTGAGAAAAGACATGAAGAGCAACAGGCTAGAGGTGATGGTAAGGAACCATTGTAGTGTTATATATGTGGTAAGGATCATCATAAGAGGGATTGTCTGTAGTATTAGAGTGGTGGTAGACCCCAGATCTATAGTTATCATGAGGCACATACACTTGGTGATGTTGGTCTTATCATTTGTCATATTGATGCAGCTGTGGATAATAGACAGGTGGATCATCAAGCATCGATAATTGGTATGAATAATATGCTTTGTGATCAAGTTGTTTCTATCTTGATTGAGAAAAGAAGTGCATGCAGAATTTTGGTTGGTATAGTTGGCTATTGGTACAAAGAAGTGAGTTCACCATTGGGTAAGGTTTTGTGCATTTGAGTTAAATGTTATGCTTACAGCAGCATATGTGAATGTATTTCCATTGGGATCGTGTAGTATGGATTGGCTATACCTTCACAGAACCAAAGTGGATTTCTTCGACAAGGCCACTGAGTGTGTGGATGATAGTGGAAAAAAGAGGACCTTGCAGGGAAAGAAGAAGCCTACATCAGTGAGGATGGTTATAGCTATGCACGCTAAGCATAGTTGCAAAAAAGGTCGTGTGATGTTTGCAGTACACATTTCTAGTGACAAGGGTAAGGAGGTTTAGGACGTCAATGTGTTGAGCAGGTACCCAATATTGCAACAGTTTCAAGATATATTTCTTGAGGACATTTCAAAGTTCCCACTTCATAGGGAGGTAGAATTTTCTATTGAGTTAGTCCAAGGGGTGGATCCAGCATCGAAAGCACCTTACAAGATGAGAACACCCGAGTTAGTAAAGTTGAAGTTGCAGCTAAAGGAAATGTTGAACAAAGGATACATCTAACCCAATGGATCACCTTAGGGCGCACCAGTGTTGTTCGTAAAGAATAAAGATGGTACTCTTACATTGTGCATTGATTACAGGTAGCTGAATAAGGTAATGATCAAGAACGGGTACCCTTTTCCAAGGATTGATGATTTTTTTGATCAACTAAAAGGAGAAGTAGTGTTCTCTAAGATCGACTTGAGATTTGGATACCATCAAGTATGCATAAAGGAAGAGGATATCTTCAAGAATGCGTTCAAGACCAGGTATGGGAATTATGAGTTTGTTTTTGTTCCATTCAATTTGACTAATGCTCCAGCTACATTCATGTGTTTGATGAATAGCATGTTGCGTCTTTATTTGGAAAATTTTGGTATTGTATTCATTGACAACATACTGGTATATTCTAAGAATGAGGAGGAACATGTCGAACATTTAGCAGTAGTGTTGAGATTTCTAAGAGAGCATCAGTTGTATGCTAAACTTAGTAAGTGCAGCTTCTTTCAGACTAAGGTACACTACTTGGGACATGTATCTAAGTAAGGCATAGTAGTAGACCCAAAAACGATAAGGGCCATCATGGAATGGACATCTCCTAAAAATGTAGATGAGATGAGATCATTTATGGGATTGACAGGTTACTATAGTTGTTTCATCATGAGCTTCTCACACATTGCATATTATATCACATCATTGTAGTGGAAAGGTAAGAAGTTTGAATGGATGGTGGAATGTGAAGATAGTTTTGATTATCTTAAGCAGTTGTTGACACATGCACCAGTGCTAAGGAATTTGGATCTGGACTAGGAGTTTTTTGTGTGTATAGATGCTTGCAAGAGGGTACGTGGTGGATTCCTCATGCAAAAATGATAGGTAGTGTGCTACAGGTCACGAAAACTGAATGGGCATGATAAGAACTATTCGATGCATGATATTGAGCTAGTAATGATTATACATGCATTGAATATGTGGAGACATTATCTTCTAGGAAGGAGGTTTACATTGAAGAGCGGTCATAGTGGTTTGGAGTATTTGTCTGACTAGCCAAATCTAAATTCCAAATAAGCTAGATGGTTGGCTACCCTTAGTGATCTTGACTTCAAGATCAAATACACCAAAGGGAAGGAGAGCCAGGTTGCAAATTCTCTTAGCAGGAAGGTACAAGTAAATCATATAACAACTATAATTCTTATGGGACAAAGTTATAAGATAAGATTTTGCAGGTAGGTTAGCGAGATCACAGATACATGGAGATCATGCATAGGTTACAATAGAGCACAGGTACAGGTGCAAGTACAAGTGAAGGTACAAGTATAGGGGATCAAGATGAAAATTATTGTCTCACGGTAGATGCATTGGTCAGGTTCCGAGATAGGATCTATGTGTCGAATCACAGTGAGGTCAAGAAGCTTATCTTGAGGGAGTTTCATGTGAAACTGTATTTGGGTCATCCTGGATATCAGAAGACATTTAAGGCAGTAAATAAGTTCTATTATTCACTGAATATAAACAAAGAAGTGGTTGAGTTCATGGCTAGATGCTTAGAATGTCAGCATATAAAGGTGGAATGCAAGCATTCAGGTGGTCTACTACAACCTATAGTGATTTCAGAATGGAAATGGGAGGTCATTTCCATGGATTTCATCTCAGGTCTTCCAAGGATAGTGAAGCAGCATGATTCTATTATGGTCACGGTCAACAGGTTGAGCAAGGTAGCTTACTTCATTTTGGTAAATACTACATATTCAGCTAGTGAGGTAGCACATGTTTTCATCAGAGAGATAGCAAGACTACATGGTGTTCCAAAGAAGATTGTGTCGAATAAGGATGAAAAGTTCACTTCCAAGTTTTGGAAGGAGCTATTTGAATGCTCGAGTACAGAGTTGGCCTTTAGCACAACTTATCATCCACAGACAAATGGATAGACAAAGAGGGTCAACATGATCTTGGAAGATATGTTGCGGATGTACGTGATGTACCAGTATAGGAAATGGGAAGATTATCTACCATTGGTTGAGTTCACATACAACAATGGTTATCAAGAGTCATTGAGGATGAGTCCTTTCAAGGCTTTGTATAGGTGGAGTTGTAACAATCCCATCAACTGGAGTGATCTAGTAAACATGGTACTTATTGGACTGAACAAGTTGGTAGACATGGTGCAGGAAATGCAGGTTATAAAGAAGAAGAGAAAGGCAGCACAGGATAGACAAAAGAGTTATGTAGATCAACAAAGGGTCTTCAAAGAGTTTCAGGTTGGGATCCATGTGTATTTTCACATCAAGCACAAGACAAGCTCTTTGAGGATTGGTTCATGTGCCAAGTTGGCACCACGCTATTGCAGGCCTTTTAATATCCTTGAGAGGATTGGACTAGTCGCATATTGACTTACACTAGCCCCAAAAATGAATGTCCATGATGTTTTCCATATTTCATTGCTTAATAAGTATATAAAGGATGTTGATTATGTTATTAATTGGTTTGTATTGCAAGTGGAGAAACAAGGAGAGTTTCAACCACAGCCTTAGTGCATACCACAATGAAAACATCTCATGATCAGGAACATATCCATAGAGAAATTTAAAGTGTAGTGGAAGCACTTTGGGACTGAATAAGGCACATGGGATATGGCAGATCAGATCCGGGCCCTATACCCTTCATTATTTCTGGTTGAGGCAAAGTAGTTTTGGTTTGACGTTGGATTATGTTTGGCATATGTTTTTATGATGTTTTTATATTGTATATGTATATGTATATGGATGTAAATAGTTCCATGAGCTAAGTTATAAAGCTACAATAAGTAGTATGGTTATTATCTTGTCATGTTGTCATGATGTTTTTCTTTTGAACAAGTTCTTCATTGTAATTACTATAACGAGCTAAGTTATAAAGCTCCATAGGAAGTATGTTTTCTTTTCAATGGTTTTTTTTTTTATGTCATGGTGTGGTTTAACACCAAGGACAGTGTTCCCCAAGCGGGAGTTCTGTAACATCCGTGGTGAAAATTTCATGTAATAAAAGTTAATAAAGGGAAAATAAGACCATGGTTAAGGGACACTTATTCCAAGATGAATGTTCAAAAAATATATCCTAGTGGGCATCACTGCATGTGTGTTTTGGCTAAGGAAAATTGATGAAATCTAAGGAAAAGGCATTAAAAGGAAAAAAGGAATTTTGACACATTTATTTATGAAAATAAAAGAAAATAGGAGAAAAGTAAGTTGAAAGGTTACAGGTTGCATGTGAGGAGAAAATTGAAGGAAAATAATGGAAAATGAAGAAAATAGAGGCCTCATGCATAAAAAGGCTTCTGAGGATCAGTTCATGGCTTTGGTCAAGTTGAAGTTTGTGTTGGCATTATGGCTAAAGTGTTGTCCTTGATGGTAACCCATTCAGGTGATAGATCACAGTACTTCAAGTCAGCAGCAGAGATTGATGATCACCTATCAAATATTGAAGAAAATATGGGGTAAGCAGGTACACCTTACAGAAGGTGCGTACACGTAGGCCGGTGTTACATAAAGTGTGTACATACCCGCAGTTATCCCATTCAGGAGGTGCGTACCCCCAGTTCACTTACTTCAAGGCAGAGAAAAGCACACATGGGGTTTCTTATGTTTAACTCTTGGTATTTAGCCGACGGAATTGTGTTATTATGGTTTTGGCCCGTGGTATTGATCCATGATTTGAGGAAGAGCTTGCCTATATAAAGCGAAGGAGATCATTTGGCTTGAGTATGCTTTTGGGTTGAATATCTTAAGAAGCTAGATCTGAAATTCTAGTGATGGGTTATGAGAGATAGCTAGATCTAAATCAAGGAGAAACATGAGAACTACAAGTCGGATCTACTAATGGGTTGATATCTCCTCGGTGCATGTTCAGATCTGTAGATCTGACAGTCTGGGTTATTCTTGAAGTCTTGAAATTATCTATATCTGCAGGTACGCAAGTACAGTGAAAGAAAAGTGCGGAGATACGCAGGCACAGAAGCGCTGCAGGTGCGCAGATATGCAGTCCCAGAAGCGTTGCAGATGCGGAGGGACGCAGGAAGTTCATTGGACACAGAGCGCACGTACGCAGGAAGTTTGTGAGGCAGAGTGCGTACGTACGCTAGGAAGCAGTTGGAAACAGTGTGTACTTATACGCAGCTGTTATATGGGTGAAGCTGCGTACTTCTCATGAAATCTACTTAGCTATCCATGTTTATCATTGCTGTGTTCTGGGTTTTGAAGTGATGTCTAATTTTTGGTATTAAGTTCTGATAACAGCAATGATTGATTTGATGGATGAATGGATCAGGTTCTTAATGACTCATCTTTATGTAATCTGATGGACTAGATCTGGTTGATGACTCACTTGTATATGTATTGATCTAGTGCTTGGGTAATTCAGAAGATTGTTTATATGCTTCAATTTGGTTATTGGGTCCAGTATGAAAATTGGATGAAACGTGGCCTTTCGGAGTATGTGTTGTGCTTCAGTGTATCCAGTATGAAAATTGATGAAACGTGGTACCTGGAGGAGAGAATATTGTAGGCCGGCGCATACGTACTAGTACTTAAGCTAGTACAAAAGCAAAGGGGAATCTTTGGAGCATTGTAGCAGGTAGCACCCTGCGTACTAGTAAATGGATCAGCTAGTACAAGAGAAAAGGGGGTTGCAGCTCCCGTACTAGTATAAGACTGCACCAATACAAATATTGTAAAAGGATTTTCTTATTAGGAAGAAGATTGAGATGACTTGCAGCAGGTGGTTTTCTCCCGCATTGGGTTTCCACCTTATATCATGGTGTTCATGTGTGTGCCTTATGTGTGATGATCTATTCTATGTTACTGCATCTGTTAACTGATAATATGGTTGATAATGTTCTAATGCACTCATTGAAGATCAATTAACTTAATCATAAGAAGTTGTGAAAGTAGCATATCTGAATCAGAGTTTGGAAATGAAAAAGTTTTATTAATGTGATAATATTGATTCACCCCCCCTCTCAGTATTATTTCCAACAGTTTGGAGCTTTCTCATAATTCTCTCTCTCTCTATCACTCTCTTGGTCACTTAGAGTTTTCTTGGAGCACTCTAGTTGGAGCAAAGAAAATGGAAACCAAGGAAAGGAAAGTAGGTTCAAGAAGCTTCAGTAGGAATATTTGCAAGTAACCTTTTTCATGTGTGAATTCCTAGTTGTTTTGGGACATGCATGGATTTTCATGTTCATGTATGGTTCTCTTGTAGTTAGTGGCATGGTATTGTTGGTTTATGACAGTGGATTTCAGCCCAGCCTAGCCTAGCCTTTTTCTGGATGCCATGGTATGGTGGGATGTTTATTTTGCTTTTAGAACTTTGGAATTGTGAGATGGATTTCGGAATTCGGTTTGGAGGTGGTCTCAAGGTTCATTCCCAAAGGCTTAGGAATCCATTGACCAGTTTTGGTGGGATACATTGTAAATCCTGAAGGAGTAGTCTCGATTTAGGGCCTAGTGATCCAAGTTTGGAATGAGGTAAAGTCTGAAAGACAAGGAGGCAAAAAATTTCTCAAGGATAGTGATGGATTCTAGATGGCATTCCAAGTTCTGTTTGGTTGTGATCAAAGTTGTTAAGGTCTTATAGTTTACAGGATCAAATGATGATTGAATGTTTTTTTTACATATTTCAAATTGCAAATAATATTGCATACTACAAATGATTTCCAAATATATAATATATATATATATTATATATTATAATATATATAATATATATATATAATATATATATAATATATTATATATGAAATCAAAATAAAAAACAGGGTACATATATAAAAAATAGAAAAATAAAAAGAAATGACAAACGAACCCCACAGAAAAGAAAAAATGTGAAAGTGATGCCAGTTGAAGTGCCACTGATAGTAAAATAATTTTGAAGAATAAATTCATGAAATTGTGTGTAGCTTGTTCAAAATGCCACAATACTTCCTCTTTCTTGAAACATATTGTTTAATCATGTTCAAGAAAATTTCAATTTATTTCAATTAGATTAGAATGAATAACTTATCCAAACAATGTAATCTTGGCTAAGATTAGTTTATGTAGATTATGCAAATAAATTAATCCAATAATATAATATGGATTAATGAAATTGGTATATTAGTTCTTTTGTTTGAATATATTTTTTTAGTCCTTTAAAATGGAAAAATAAATGAGGGTTTTCACTCCTAAATGCACCCTAATTGGTTTTAGTTAGATTAGTTTAGGGGAAATTGGAACTTATCTTAAGGAAGGTTATATGTAATATTGTTATTTGGTCAAAGTTCGGACCATATTGTATAAAAATACATGCGCGTGATATGACGTTTTATCATTGGTGATAAATCATGCACATGTTCACACTACCGATCATGATTCCCTTTCCATCCAACGACCCCTAGGGCTTTTTGCCCCCCCCCCCCCAAAACCATGTTTCCCTTTATCGAGGGGGGGATCCGAAAAGGAAGTTTCATTATCGATCCCCTTCGCTACATGTCCTTCCCACATGTTTTCACACCCTCTCCCCCCTCACTTACCACAAACCACTCACACCCCCCTCCAAAAACCGCTTAGCCCTCATTCAATTTCCTACCAATGGTCCTGAGGCTACATCCACCTATCACTTGCCGCCACATTGACTAATCATTATACTATTCCATTGCTACACCGTCTCATTGCGATCTTCCATTTGCAGATCTATAAAGCCTCATTCTGTTCCTTAATCACACTCATTCCTCAATTTTATACTACCACAATGCTATCAATCCCTTCTTTCTATTGCCTATCAAATATTACTCATAGATGAATTTCCTTCAATCTCTCTTCCCTCACAATTAACAGTCATCCTCTACAATTTTATCTATTATCCTCTCCAATTTTGTCTTCTTATCACGATGGCTCCCAAAACGAAGATTGATGCGACTGTGGTGAACTCAATTCTCTCTCCCTCTGTGGATTTAGACCACATTCCCTTAGCTGAGAGAGATTATAAAATCTCTGAAACATAGTGTGAATTTGACCTCTTCGAATTACACTACTGGTTTCGTGACACCTATCTTGACCAGTACGATGAGATTGGCCTCTGGAAATCTAGACTACCCCTATGTTTCCTTCCCTAATCCTACTATTTCCCTGAATTCTTCCACAAGTGCCATGCCTCTTATCTCTCAAGTAAAATAGTTATCATCCCCCCTAATGGCGAAATCATTTTCACCATTACCTCTGAAAATATAAACCAGATGTTGTAAGTTCCACATAGTGAATCCCTGACTCCCTTTTCAATTGATTCTCTTAAAGAAATTTATCAAAAGATCATTTTTCCTGAGAGAGCCAAGGTTTTTGAAGTCTTCCTACTAGAAGATTCTCAATTACCCAAGAAAAATCCCCCTTATCCCTCTTCTATTTCCCCAAAAGAACCTGATAGATCATATCTGTCTTGTCTTGCTTACTTGGGTACTTCTCAGGTGAATGGGTAGATGAGCCTATTTTAGGCTTTATATCCACCCTTTCCAAAGAATAGGGAATGACAGTCATATTTGACTATTGTCACTTTCTTGTAGATTTTTTTAACTGAAGGAATCTTCATATATTCTTCCATTACTATGCACATGTTTATTTTTTTCCAGAAAGACAAGTTTCCGTTTGCAGTTCAGAAACTCAATCATTAGGGTGAATCTCAGTCCATAATCTATTGGACCTCAATTATCAGAAGACATTCACAGGAGTATTGTTTCAAAGATTTTATAGATCAGTTTGTATATCCAACAACTTGTATATTGATTGGCCAATAGATTCCCAGGATCAGTGAGGACATTCAAAAGGTGTTGCATCTCAGTGAGCAGGTGTAGACAGGAGATTGGTATTTATACCAATCATTTATAGATATCACGGTCTATGGCTCTGAGATTCCACCCTATAAATTTCCAAAGAAACTTCCTATGAGGATATTTTCCTTGGAGTACATCAAGAAAATAATCCAATCAGACAACATTCAGTTTGTGGCAATTAAGAAGAAGTCCCAATTCTGAATTAAAACAAAGATAGGCCCATTTATCTGTAAACATAGAGCAACAGGAGAGGATGCATACCTCCTACTGAAACAAATGAATTTTCCCCTTAGATTTACATGTTCTTATGACCCCTCTGGGGTAATTTCTAAGCTAAGGTTGGAACAAAAGACGACCCCTTATGGACATACCCAGAGACCAGAAATTGAGAAGTACATGAATCAACAATATTGGGTAAGAATACATTGTAGGAGACCGAAGAATAGGTGTTGTCTAGAACTGCCTCAGAGACTCCTATTCCTAGAGAGAAGACTGAGAAAAGACCAAGAGAGGAGGACTCCCCTTCAATCATGAAAGTCTGAGCCAACGAATTCAAGATCTATTCAAAGAAGACAAAGACAAGTTCCAAGGTAGATTTCCCACCATTGGAGGAAACACAGGGTACTATTGTGTTCTATGGCCTTCATACTTTGAAGTTTGGTAGAAGCACCATTGATTCTCCATCATATTCAACCACTAAAGGGAATACATCTACAACACTTCATGCACCAGAGTCATCTACATAACAGAGGCGGTTGGATATATTTCAGAGATATAGAGAAATTAAGAAGAGGAATGAAGCCCTCCATGATAACATTTATGCTAAATTCAAGAAGAAGTCTTCCTCAATTCAACACAGGCTCATTTCAGCCTATGACACAAAGAAAGGGAGAATGCATATGGAATTATTATAGGCACAGGTTTCTCAACCTAAATCAACATCTTATTTCAAGTAGGCTACATTTGAGTTTGAGGTGAAGGATTTCCATCCTTTGGATCTGATGGACATGGACATGCAAACAGGAGAAATGGTTTATTCAACCTTCACACAGTCTTCCCTTACTACTTCTAAACTACAACTATCTTTGAACAATGTTCAAACTCAAACTGGAGAAAAATTATTCTCTGCACAAAGACAACATAATTAAATATTTAGAGGAAATGGTGGTCAAAGTAGGTTTTTATCCCAGTAATTCGAAGTCCATGGAAGAAATTATCAAGAAGAAAAATGTTGACATAGCATCCCCAAGGAGGCGTTTGAAGTTTCCTACCCCTGAAGATCCCCATGAAATGGAGTTAGGAGAAACAAAGATACATAAAGAAGAAATATTGAAGCTACTGGTGGAACAGAGTGAACAGATTAAGGAAATGGAGGCAGAAATGGATAATTTGATCAAAGAGAAAGAATAGATTTCTCAATGTGTTGTGGTTTCTCTTGATGCAGTGCCTATTGCATCACTACTTCAAATATGTTTTCCTAAAACAACTACAATAGCAGGAACATCCTCTTCTACAACACCTCCTTCTTCAACTGTAGATGATTCAATCAAGTTGGCTCAGTCCAATGGAAAACATGTCGATACAGGGAGAAGAAATTAAAAATTTGAGAGAAGATGTAAAACTCCTATAGGACCAAAACACTAGATATGAGAATTGTTTGCTGAAAGAGTTGCAGAAATCCCAGATGCTTTCCCAATGATTACAAAAAATGGACAAGGAAACTTTTACGGGTAATACCCTAGCCCAAGACAAAGAGAACATTTGGAAACAAATAAATGAAGATATTATAGATATTTGGCCATCTATTCAAATTTTATTTGAGCAACAGGAATTAATTGACGGATCTAATGAAGCTATTTAAGAAATCAAAGTACATTTGGGTGATAAACCCAACGAAGCTACATAGGTCGTCAAGTTCCTAAATTCTAAAAAAAAACAGGGACTAGAAGAACTGGATATTAACGACAGAACTAAAACCATATTAGAGGTAAAAAAGGTGTTGACTAAGAGAAATTTGATGAGGCAACTAGAAGAAAAGTGTCAAGTTCTGGACATTGGTGTATAGAGTTTCTTCAATGAGATGGAAGCTCTTTACAAAAAGGGACTTCCCAGTTTATTAGTAATAAAAGATAATATCAACACATGGTGAGATTACAGTCATAAATTGTTGACCAATGCTAAAGACAGTTCTAAATTTACAAGAGGAAGAATTAGCATGATAGGAAAAGCATTCTTAGAAGCACTGGAATATGATTTGGACATTCCATATGAAATCAAGCATATATTTATTTCCAAACCAACATTTTCCAAATACATTGAAGTGGAGAAGGTCTACAGGAAGTTACTCAAGACATCTATTCCTAGTGAACAACGTTGGGATAAATTATGCGAGTTATTGGAGTAAGCATATGACTTGGTTGTACAGCTTAGCATCAAGAGCACAACAGGATTTGAAGAGATAGATATTCAGCAATTCCATAATCGAGTGCCAACACTTCAGATAGTTCCAATTTTCCTAAATTTTTGTAACAATTAGATAGATCTAGTTTAGGAATTCCTAAATACATCCTAGTCAGTTTTGACAGGATATTTTTTAAATAACTTATAATTACTTCTCTTTTTGAAGTATCAAGGGTTGATTTTTGTATTTCATAAAGCTTTGTACTATTTCCATTTGATGGGTTGATCAATAATAAAAAGGAAATTCTTCACAGGATTCATTTGTTGGACTATTTGGTGAAGTGCTTCTCTCACTATCTACGTGTTTATTCCTCTGTTTCCATTCTTATGTTTTCTTAAATGTGAATTATTGTACAGAAAGTTGATTAACATAGTTCGTTGAAAAATACACTAATTATGGTTGTAGGTAATTTAAATATCTTCTTTTGATATCATGTTAAAGAATTCTTAATTTCTCTTTAACTTGAATTGAAATTGTATCTTTTCTACTATCCCATTTCATTTAAATATAAATGATCAAGTTAGTTCAACTACCTTGCCCTGCGAAACTCCTTTAAAAATATGAAACAAATCCATGTTAAGTTATGGACTCCATAGCCCAATGGAAATTTTGTGCATTTAATCAACCAAACCTATTTTAAAATCAAACTTTGATCTCTCATAACTAGCCTAATATCTAAATAAAACAAAGATAAATCTGATAAAGAGATCCCTCTATGAATCTAGTAGGGCTAGATATCATCTTCCAAAGCAGTTTTATGGTTACCTTTGTGATTTTCTTCTACAACCTCCGAAAATTACAGAGTGCTAACATTCTGGTGACCATACTGGGGACTTAAA
>APFE031722018.1:3083-15014 GCA_000404065.3 Pinus taeda
GGCTACGTCCACCCCGAACAGCCAGTCCTTCCTTTCTATTATCCAGTAAAATGAAGAGACACAACCTACAACAGATCCGCTGTAATATCCTTTGTTTTCTCTCACAGTCTCACCTCTCTATTTCTCGCTCGGAGAAGACACATCTATTATACAGCCTCAATATAATGCCCTCATACAAAGAGAGGGGTTGCCTTCTAGGGCAAAAACCCTAAACTAAACATAAGTTCTACCATCAGATCAGCCGCCTAATGAATTGCCTAGATTGACTAGAAATTACTATACTTTTACAAGGCAATTTCACATCTGTTTTTAGCTTCGGGGGCGCTGCCGCAAAACCCCCACTGGGGGACCCTCGAACCCCATAGCCAGGGGGGATCGGCCCCCCCGAATCCCCGCAGGAGGGAAAAGTCCCCCCCACACCCCCCCGCGTGGACGAGTGTACAAAATTCCTGGGGTATACATCTAGCTAAAACAAAGACTTGTAAATAATCATGTTCCACACCCAACATGTGAGTTGTGTTAAGATGAAATTGGAATGAATGGAAATGAACTTACCTTTTTCATGGGGATTTAAACATTGTTAGTCAAAGATGCTAGGTGAATGATAGCATATCGAACACCATTGGAGATTTATGCATAGTTGGAGATGCATATTTCTTTATTGCCATTCTGCCCATATTTTTCACATTTTGTCACGTTGATGAATGTGGATTATGCGTTTTAGAGCAGATTTAATTTGTAGTAATAATTGTATAGTTGGACGGAGGCAGTATAATGGTATTGTTGGATTCAGTACCAGAATAAATTTGTTTTGTATATGTTGAAATGTAAGTATTGATGCTTCAATTTCGTCACAATAGTTATATAATTGTGTTATTTCTGAGTCCATATGTCCTGTTGCAAAAGAAAGAAAATGTTAGTATCAAGTGTATAGAAAATATAATGAAAATGTAATATTTGCAACCATGTATTATAATGATTAGATTTTATTATTGTCCAAAGATATGAAAGGTATGTTATGAAATAGATTGAGCTTAATAAATATAGGAAACATTTTGTTGATGTTAAGGTATGGATTGGAGAAAATTGTCTGGAGGTGGCATTGAACGAAGAATTTCTTCTACGTGTTTTCTACGAGCAATGTTTTTGTTGTCTTTCATTTTATTGTAATGACCAAAATTGAATGCGAGGCAAATCTAGAGATCTTGTAGAGAAGGTACTCTTGAAATTGTTGTGAATGTGAGACCTTGGCGTTCAGTTTTCCCAATGTCAACTGTTGCTTTTGGCAGTGTCATACCTCGAGATTTATGTATGGTTTATGCCCAAGCCATCTTTAGTGGAATTTGTGTATGTCCATTTCTTTTTATTGCCGAAATAGGCAAGAGAGTGGGATTTGTTTCATTCCAAGGAGGCCCGATGTATTTGGGAAAAGCTACGACAACAAATGTTGGAGGTTGTGGAGGTGCAGTTGATTCTTTGTAAAAGATGGTTATAATTTCTCCGAAGGAACCATTAAGAAGTCCGTCTGAAACCCAAAGGTTGGAAGTTAGCATCACTTTTTGGCCTTTGCATAATAACACAATTCATTCAAGCTGCTCCTCGTCTGAGGAAATGTTGGAATATGTGTTGTCATCTTCAGCAATGGATCTTGCGACAGGAGTGTTTAGAGATTTTATCATTTTCTTATTATGGACCATTGTTTGAGCATTTGTTGGAAATAGATGCATGGAATCACGGAAGGAATGTATTTCATCTTCTGATAAGAAGGAATTTGTGCGCGACATGAGTATGTTGTAGTCATCAATTGCTGGATTTTCATTTCTAATGTTCTAGAGGATGTTCCTGAAAGTAACCTGGGCAATGTTGTCACCTTGTTGACAAAATATTGTGTCTAATGTGATGACTGTGTTGAATGTGTTCCATAGTGCACTTTCGTGGCTCGTGCCTACATATAGAGGTATGTCTTTGACGGGTGGTAATTGGTCAAGATCACCAACCAATATAATGGAACAACCACTGAAAGGAGTTTTTATTTGCAGTGGAAATGCCTCTCGAAGACGTTCGTTAATATGGCTGAGAAGCTTTGGCCCAATGAAGCTCATTTCATCGCTTAGTATGTACCTTATATTCTTGAGTTCTTCTTGGAATTTCACAAGAGAATTGCCTTCTAAGGGTGTAAGATCCTTTATAGGAAGGTGGAGGGCGGAATGGATTGTCTATGCTTGTATGTTGAAGGTGGCAACGCCTGTAGGAGCGAGGAGCATGATCAGTGAAGGTTATGGGCTTGCAAGGGTTATGAGCATATATTTGATGCAACTAATGAGGGATTTTCTTGTACCAGTAGTGCCCTATATTATCATTCTCAGAGCGATTAAAATATCCTTCTTAGCAAAATAATTAGAAATAATATTTAGAGATTTTCTTTGCATTGGAGATAATGTAGTAAGGGTCGTCAGGATATGTTGATGTGTTAGAATAATGATTTGGATAGAGAGGCTATTCTCAATGAATTGTATGACATTATTTTGTAGATCTAATGGGATAGTGGTATGATTCCAGTTATGGTTGTCATCAAAGCCACGAAGGCCAAGCATGTCAAGGTCATTTATGAGGAGCTCATTCGTAGGGTATAATTGGGAGAGTAATTCCCATTCATTTATTTCCATGGTGTTTGGAGGATTGGGTTCATGAATAGTTGAGTTATCATTTGCAACAGATTCAATATTAGATAGTGTGCGGTGTTGATGCCAAGTTTTGTAGAAAGGACGAAATGTTTACTATTTTGTGATGAATTCTGCAGTAGAATCTCATATATATTATACGATATGGCAAAATGGTTTGTATAGCATAAGTTCAACTTGGCAAAAATTAGCATAGAAAGGTTTTGTTGTGGATGGTATGGAGGAGAAGCGTGGTATGACACGAATAATTGCTTTTGTAGGTCGAAGTTTCCATTTGTTTGTTTTGTGACGAGGATCATATGACCAAGATCTTGCTACTTCTATAAGTGATGTGGATTCTAAGGTAGATGGGAGTTGGATATATGTCTCTATGATGTGTGGGAATGTAGAAGAGGTGGTGTTAGTTTGTGGAAGACACATATAATTTTTTTGGCTTACATTTAAAGAAAAAAATGATCAACTACACAATGTTAATGGTAATTTTTGCAGCATATGGCAGGTTTCTTGTGCTCCAATGCCATGATCAAAAAGGGTTTCTGTAAGGAATTTTCAAAATGCAGATGTTGCTGGGTCAGCAATGGGTGAAGCGAGGACAATTCTATGTAGCATGTGGTGGAATATTTCAGATTTTTTTCTGCTTTGGATGCATATTTTGCGATATATTTATGTATAACATGTATGGAGAGTATTGGTTGGTAGTCAACATTTGCACGCCAAATAGATAGCATGGTAGGGTTATGGGTATTGAGTTGATCATCGTTGTGAGCAGGGATGTATGTTTTTTTACCCATTGGAGTCAATGAATAAGGATGATTTTGGATGTAATTCCCATGGTGTTTTATAGTGATATTCGAATGAGGATCCTTTCTTTCTTAGGCGTGTACTTTCAGTGCTTTTTGTGTGATGTTCAACGCAATTGATGAGTTGTTCATAGTCATTGAAAGGATTGGTTCTGAAAATTTGTGACGTGGACAGTAGACAAGGGTCTTCTGAATTTTTCTGAGTAATTGGTTGGTTTGAAAGCAAAGGAATATGAGGGTTCCAAGCTAAAATATATTTGTCGAAGAATTTCCTTGCAATATCAACTGCTTCTATGTCTTCCCAATTGAGGCTTTCCATATCAGGTGCATTTTCTATCCGAAGGAAACCATGGATGTGTTCAGATCCTCTATGTTTACATTCATACCTGTCAAGTATGCATTTGTGTAAGATAATTTTGTAGTAGATGAGGTTTGATGTTTAGAGAGTTACGAAAGAAATGCGGTAGAATGCGTACCTTTACAAGTAGTCTTTTTTCTACAAGTGTTTCTCTAAGATAACTTCATGAAATGATATGAATCTATGGTGCATATATAGTGATGTTAAATGTGGATTAGAGATAATGTTATCGTTTCTCCATTTTTGTTGTTTTGCAATATCAGAAGGTTGACATTCGGGCATGACTGCATGAAGATTAGGCCATTTTGTATCAGTTTCACTTAATTTGAAGAAGAACATTGGGCAACCAAGTTGAGATATCATGTCCATTAGTTCATTTTTATCTTTGTGCCAAAAATATCTTGTTCCACGTAAAGAGCAACTGAATCACATGACTTGTTCTGCCAACTGCTCATTTGGAAATTGTTCTAATTGGATGTTCAGATCTGCAATAGATGTTGGAAAGTTATCTATGATGTTCTTTTTCACAAAAACAGAGGTTTCTTTACTGCGATGTCGCATCATGAGATTATATATGTAATAACGAAAGTGTGGGTGCTTGTCGAATATGTTATCGTAGTAACATATGAGATGAAGTGCGTATTCATTTAAGTGCACTGCTTTCATTCTTGGTTGATTTGGAATTGCAGATCCTATGGGGAAAAGGGTGGGGAAAGCCATAGATATTAGAACCTTTGTGTTGTATTCACTGATTGGGGATAAGCCAATTGGTGGCCATTCATTTGTAGTATCAGAATGGTGGTTTTAAGCATGTAAATAATGGCATATTTCTTGGATTTCTGCATTTGTATTAGGAATAATGGGTATGAATGATAATGTGTGGTGGAGGGATGGGTTTGTAGAATCTTCAGTGGGATCAAGTGGTGGTTCAGGTGCAAGGTGGACAATTGTTTCTGTGGTATTGAAATGGCAAAGGGAGGAGGAGACATCGGTGGGGATTGTTGGTAAGGATGCTAGTGCATTGTTATCGATACGAGCATTCTTATAGTATGGGCCATTTTCCAATTTATATTCTAATGTAGCAAGAACACGATGTCTACTAACAATGCAATCATAATCATGATGGTCATTATTATGACGGGTGACAATTATAATGTCCAAGTCTTCAACACGTCGTGGAAACATGCTTGTGAGTTTTGTAATGTCTTGTGGAAAACAAATTGTGTGGCCACTATATTTACATTGGCCACCACGTGCATGTGTTACTTGGAGTATAGGGTTAACTCTAGCAATGAGCATTTCTTATATTTGTGAAAGAGACGTAAGGATAACTGGCTGAGGACTAGGGTCCATGTTATTTGATAATGAGAAGCGATGACCCTTTGTTTCAGATATGCATCTGAAGCAGCAATAGGTTTGGTTCGAATTGCGGATATGTATTCCAGGATATGATTCAAGACAAATGGAGCATGGACATTTAGGTGCAAGTTTATCAATCTTTGCATGAAATTCGCGATGTGCTTCATTAGTGTAAACGTTGTTGAAAGCATGTGCGAAGGAGGGGTTATGGCAATGAGGTATGGATGTATTTGTTTGAGGTTTTCTGAAAAGATAGAGAGTTTGATAATTACTAAAGAGGATCGTTTTCGGGGTGGGAATTGCGAAATACAAAGAGGTTTCATGAAAAAATATGAATTTGCACCATACGTTTTGGACGATGAATGTTGGTTTTCCTTCTGCTTTTTGTTTTTTTGACATTCTGTGACGCCTTTTTTTGCCTGATAAAGCTCACGTAGACATGCATTTATTCATTCTTTATTTGTTGCATAGTATCTTTGGGTGTGTTCATCATTACAAGAAGAAGACATTTGCAAAAGTTATGGTACCTATGGGCAAGAGAGGGGAAAACATGAATGTTATTTGGAGAGAGCAACCATGTTATTGTATAAAAGTGAAAGAGGAGAAAGAAATTGAAGTTTTGAATAGTTTTATGTGAATTTTTTATTTGAATAATGTGTTTGACAGAACATTTAAGTAATTTTCATTTATACATGTAGATAGTTGCATGTGTAATGCAGCAAGTTACCTCACTTGTTAAAAGAAAGCAGATGAAAAGAATGTGAATAAGTGTACATACACAATGCTAGATACAATGGAGGATGAATATTTATTTCAATACTAAATAAGAGAATTTAGCGAGAAGGAATGCAATAATATATGGTGCAAAATTTTATTTATAAAATAAGATAATAGAAACTGTCAAAAAGTGAAAAATACATTTTACGATATCTATCTATGATATCGACATGTTATCAATTGCTCGAAGGATATTGTTGCATTATGTTGTGAAATACAATCTTTCTTCTTTCATGATAACACATTTCAACCGTGGTATTCCTTTAAATGTTTCTATCTTCACTGATAGTGTGAAGATATGATCTGTCCATAGTGCTTTGGAGACAATTTCCTTGATTAGAGCTGGATCTGAGGATAACAAATAAAATTCTTTGGCATTATTCCCAAGAATTATAGATCCCACATCTTTGAAAGCAACAGTTGAAGCTAATTCACCAGTGTGATATTGTATGTCGATCTTAAGTAAGTATCTATAATCACAGTCAGTTACTTCAGCGTTGCATTTTGGGCAAAATCACATGCCCGTATTTTGTGGAATAAGTTTTTCATGCATTTTTTCCCATCAACGATGGATGGGCAAGAAATGTAGTAAAAACTGTCCATCCCAATTTTTGTTACTGTGCCCTTCAATTGAAAGAATTTTGGTTTCTCTGAGGAATGCATACTGTAAATATCAACAATTGTTATTTTTTTTGTTGATGGCCAAAAGGAGTTGAATATCTTCTTATCAAGGATGTAGAAGTTGCAGTGGAACCTTCTCTTTTAAACCATGACTTTAGCATGTGGGCCTCTTCAATGTCAGGATCTATAAGAATAATGGATCTCGTTGTAGTGCCGACATTTTTTTCCATTAAATTCTCCAACACGAGCATACTTGATTACAATGATGAGGTTATTTCCTGCAGAACATAGGGAGGATATTTCTTGTGATACGGCATCAAAATTTTCTCCCTAAAAGATTGCATCCATGTTATACCCAGACATGTCTTGAAGTTGTAGTGTTTGTTTAGTAACTTCAGAGTCGTCTTTTCTACGTATAGTGCACACACTAGAAATGTCAATGACAATACCAAGAACATCAACTATGGAGTTGATGTTTGTTGTTCTGATATCATTGATTGATTTTGTATTAAATTTCACCATTGGTTTATGTTTTTTTTCGTTGGCAACATGCTTTATGGTAGATGTTGCATTTAACAAAATTTCCCAATCATCGTTTAAGAGGTTTTATTGCTTATTAGCCATTTTCACATTCCCTTTAGAGATAATTTAGACATTTCCAAGTTGGATTTTTTCAAAAAAATAATGGGCGACATTGTTGAAACAAGTAATATGTATTTCTCCACCTTTTGTATCGAACAGGTCAAAGCCAAACACTTTACCGGGTCCGTATTGATTCTGAAATTGTCAAAGAGTTGTTTTTCTTTGAACATATCCTTTTATGCGCCAATTTGAATGGTAAGGGTTTAATGATTTGATGGGAATTTGGACTGGCATGATAGATAGGGTTGGAGTAGTTGGAAGAGGGTAGTGCCTTTTTTATGAAGGATCTTGGTTCGATGAGGAGGGAGTGTCTTCTTTAGAAGTGATCAGGATACTCATATTTTTTGGATTACCAATTAAGGGTGCAGATGAAGTATAAATCTCGAAGTCTATTCGCTCTATAGACCTACATGGAAAATGAGAGTCATAGGAATAATTGTTAGAGTCGGAAATGCTATCGATAAAAATGTTAAAGTTGAAATAAGAAATTTATAACAAACTTACGTTCATGGACCAATAGCTGAAGTAGTCCAACTTTTAACATGTATAATAGAACCCTTTTGTAGCAAGCCTGTTTCTACGAGATCATTGAAATCTATTGGAAGCATAAGGTGTTTCATATGTGTGCCATCAGAGATGGCAGTGCAATATCGTGGAGTTGAATTTTGCATTGATTGAATGGGTTCAAGTTCAACAATTTGTAGGTATGGTTGAATATGAGTTGATCCAGAGAACATTAAGAAAATAGCATTCTCAGTAAGGTTTGTTGTCATTTTCTGAAAGTAGAGATAACAAAATAAGTACTATACAGGAAAAGACTCATAAATGTGGCTATCTTCGTGTAAGATGTTTAACATTCATTACATTCCTATAACACTACATGAAAAATTATGAACTAAAGGGCAGGAAGCATGTTCAATTTGCTTGTAATTGAGTGGTTTTCTAGGCTTGTAAACATAAAAATGAAGAGATTTATGACAACAAATTCCATACAATCATTCTCTTTCAAACATAGTTAAAATTGTAAATTGACATTTCAGAAACCTAAGCATGTTAGAAAAATCAGACAAGCATAACATACTTAATATTATAAATCGAAAATTGTAGAAACCTACGCATGTTAGAAACAATGAGGCAGGCGCCCTAGCACCCAGTGATAATAAGCATGGGTGTAGATTTAGAAATTGTGTAGCCTTTAAATGTGCAGCCCAAAAAGGAATTTGAAGTAAAACTCCTGTCTGATTTAAGATGTTATTTTGAAGGTATGGATTCATGATGTTTGTACCATTTCATGGATTCGTTTCTTATATGCAAGCAGTGTCTACCCTACTCTTCCTTTGTTTCCCCATTTTGTAAAGTGCATCTTAATTGTACAAAGAGACACAAAATAATATACATCAAAATGAACGTGTCAATGAGACAGGGCACATTTATAATGGCTACTCTGGCTACCCATCCCCACATAGAAAAGGACTTTTGGCATATTTTTCATGATCTTAATCTCACAAGATTCTGCATCCGTATGAAAAATTCCTATTATGGTTGAAACCTAAGCTGCGAAATATGTTCTAAATGTTATAGTCTCCACCAAATGAAAAGTGGAGAAATTCCATTCAACACATACCAACATTTCCTTGTAGTAGAAGTAAGATTCGTGCCAAATGCATGGTGTTTCAAATTTTTGTACCCTACAATATAATTATTAGGCTATCCAATACAATTTTCCAACTATTAGGTAGCAGACAAAGATGTTTCCTAGACAAAATATCATTGAATATTTTAACAGAAAAATGTGTACAAATATTTATAGGCACACTCCTTATACCTCAAGCTTTTTGGTTTCAACTTCAACTTTGGAAGTCTGTAGATTTATCCAAGCTTCAATTCTGGCTTCTTCTCATTGATATCTGAAATTTACAGACAAAGAATAATTATGAAGAATAAGAGGATAGTGACAGTTTAGCAATAATTTAATCATATTATATTGTAAATTATTGATGAAATCATGCTCAAATCAACTAACAAAGAAAAATGTAGTGTCTGAGTATTTGAAACAAACAAATTGAGAAATGGTCCAATGCTGAGAAGGTTGACATAAAAAAGCATTGGAGATGTTTTAATGAAAACATTTGAGGGTGTTGGAAGTATTGGTTATGACACTATGGACATTTTTGGGACTGTTAGGAATCCTTTCATGGATTGTTAGGAATTCTTTCAGCAAGACACATAAAAGAAAAACAACAAAAAGACTAAGGGGAGCTTCTAATAATATGTTCAGGAAATTGTTAAAAATGTGAGCTACATTCAAAAAGAGATTTCATGTATTTGTCACTCAGTTGTAAGAATGCAGTAGCTTTGGCTTGGAGATGGCCTTTGACTTTGATAATGCATTTTATTCATTCTGATTTTTTCATGTTTTTCTTTTGCCCTTCATCATAGAGCTCTTTTTTGTTCTCTTCCCTCCAATGTCCTTTTTATCCATAACTAACTTTCATATTTAATGGGTTGCTTTGGAAGTTCAACCATCATAATGATTGGTTTCATATTCTGAGTGAGAATTCTTGGATTATTCATTCAACTTTGCAAAAATAAATTTCATTATTACAAAGTTAAAAGGGAGCGAAATTGTTTATTAGATCAAGCATCTTTCTATTTCAGATTCATACATCCTTCCTAAATTGGCTTAGGGTCTGAAAAAATGGGCTCTCAACCATCATGCCCTTGCCTAGATGTGAGAGGCTTCAAGCCAACGTCTGTCTATGTTCCCGTTCAAATCTGTAGTTTTGGTACTACTTTACATGGTACAGTCCAACCACACTTACTTTTCATTGTCTTATGGTTTTGAGAGAAAGGTCAAGGGAGGAGTAGATAGCTAGGGAATAATTTGGAGTCAAGAGAGAAAGGAAAGGAACACAGTAGAAAAAGCGAGGAGGGAGCTATGCTGTGGGGGATTTATGCTTTACTAGAACTATCCGTGACAAGGAGTTCTAAGAATACTTGATCTATGTGTAACAACTTTGATGCAACCATAAGAATATGACAATGATCACATAGAAATCATTGTGGAGTCTCTTCATGCTCACAAGATGACCAAGAATAGGGCAACATGCTAGCCCAATTTCAAATATAGTACCATTTAATACCTATTGAGACTGGAAATGCTACTACTAAGAGAAAAAATAATGCATAGGAAAGAAGGAAGTGAAAGAACTTCTTAGTTGGGATAGGGAGCTCTTTATCATACATCATGTAAATAAAAAAACAAGATTACAATTTTTGTGGAGCAGGGGATTGAAATGAAAAAATCAAATGGGTTGTTGGAAAGAACAACAAAATATAAAACATAGTAGAATTCTTATAAATTATATCCAGCCTCTAGAACAATGGCACATCTGTCACATCATAGTTTGTTGTAAGTGAGATACCATGGTGAGAACCCAAATGCATTTCAAACAAGAAAACCAACATTTAATGGTGCTTTTAATATGCTCAGGAAATTGTTAAAAAGGTGAGCTACATTCAAAAAGAAATTTCATGTATTTTTCACTTAGTCGTAAGAATGCAGTAGCTTTGTCTTGGAGATGGCCTTTGACTTTGATAATGCACTTTATTCATTCCACTGCAACAAAACTCCATTCATATAGGTTGGTTTGATAGCCATTATAAATAGGCAAGAAAGTTGTAATGAAAGTTGGAGCTACAGCTAGAAAGTGATTGAAACATAAAAATAATAGTGGAAATATGGAAAGGTTGACTGGATTGAAATGAAAAAATCAAACGGATTGCTGGAAAGAACAACAAAATATAAAACATAGTAGAAGTCTTATAAAGTATATCCAGCCTCTAGAACAATGACACATCTGATGAATCACAATTCATTGTAGGTGAGATACCATGGTGAGAACCCAAACGCATTCCAAACAGGAAAACAAACATTGGATGGGGCTTTTAATATGCTTAGGAAATTGTTAAAAATGTGAGCTACATTCAAAAAGAAATTTCGTGTATTTTTCACTCAGTCTTAAGAATGCAGTAGCTTTGGCTTGGAGATGACCTTTGACTTTGATAATTCATTTTGTTCATTCCGCTGCAACAAAACTCCAGTCATATAGGTTGGGTTGATAGCCATTATAAATAGGCAAGAAAGGTGTAATGAACGCTAGAGCTCAAGAAATGAAGCCAAGTGTTTTATTCTTGATAAAATAGTGGAAATATGGAAAGGTTGACTGATCTTATTATGTACACCATCATCATGATTCAGTATAGCCTCAAAGAAAGAAAATAATTGTCTGATGGAAAACAGATATGGATTGCACAGCTAGAAAGTGATTGCAACATCCAAATATGATGCATAGGTACAATTTTCCATCAATAGTTTTTATTGGAAATAGAGTATGCAAGGTTTTGTTTCTTGTTGATTGAAATGAGAAAATCAAACGGACTGTTGGAAAGAACTGTTGGGTTGTGTTATATTCTTTCCACATAGTTAACAGGGGGTTTAAGGGGTACCTGTAACCCCACTTTATGGGGTCCGGGGCAGCGCCCTGGAAAATTTTGGTGTTGGACCCTATGTTAGGTTGGGCGGACCCACCTATGGTTTTGTGCATGATTTTAGCACATGTTTTTTGGACGCGATGGTTTTCGGTCCATGGTATTGGATCGATGGTTTTTTGGTCCATGGTATTGGACGTGA
>APFE031722037.1:0-14678 GCA_000404065.3 Pinus taeda
ATAGGTGCCTCATGTACAGATGATGAAATTCAAACTTACAAGGCCCTATTCCAAGAATTCCGTGACGTGTTTTCCTGGTCATACGAGGAAATGCCAGGAATTGATCTCGCCATTGTTGTCCATGAAATCAAGACCTACCCGGACGCTAAACCCGTCCGGCAACGGTTGCGTCAGATTCGCCCTCGAAAAGCAACTGCTATCAAAGAAGAAGTCGAGAAGTTGTTGAAAGCAGGTTTCATCTATCTGATCCTGTTAACTGACTGGGTATCGAATATTGTCCCGGTTAACAAAAGCAGGGAACAATAATAATCTGTATCGATTCCCATGTGGAGAAATTGGCTCTGGCAGCAGTTCAAGCTGTCCAGCGTTTCTGGAACTACATTTTACTTCGTAAAACTACAGTGATTTCGGATTGCAACCCTATGATTTATATTTTGACTAAACAATTGCTAGGGGGCAAGTACTCTAAATGGATCGTTATCCTGTAAGAGTTCGATTTGGAGTTCGAGAAATCCAAGTCTAAGAAATCCTTAGTTTTCGCGGAGTTAATGTGTGATTTCCCGCGTGCTGACACAGAGACTGTGGCAAAAGAGTCCATTGGCGGACGAATCTTTGTTTCTCATCAGCACTTTAGATTCATAGTATGGAGATATAATTGTCTATCTCCAAACCCAATCTTTTCGGTCTGAACTTTCAAAGTCGGAGCTTCGAAAAATTCGGTTACAGTCCCAACAGTTTAAAATTATTGGAGATACTCTTTATCGCCAGGGGGCAGACTTTGTTTTTCGATGTTGCTTAACTCACGAGGAGGCTGAGAGGGTTTTGAATGACTGTCACTCTAGAGCATGTGGCGGTCATATGTCTGGGTATGCCACAGTCCAAAAGATATTGCGTGCTAGCTACTTCTAGCCGTCTTTATTCAAAGATTGTATTATTGCAGTCCTAAAATGCCACAATTGTTAGGTGTTTGATCGAAAGATGCGCGCACCACTTGCTCTTCTCCACCCTATAATTGTTGTCTGTCCTTTCGCCAAATGGGGTATCGATTTTATAACTTGTAACCCTCACTCGGCCGGGGGGCATGCGTATATCACCCTCGCGGTTGATTATTTTACTAAATGGGCCAAGGCAATGCCTACATTCGAGGCAGATGGAAAAACAACAACAATTTTTGTTTTCAATCACATTATAGCTAGGTTTGGTGTCCCACAAGCGATCATTACTGACCATGGGCTCCATTTTCGAAATGTCATGATGACCGAACTTACAGGCCAGCTTGGCTTGCGCCACGATAGCTCTAATCCTTATTATCCACAAGCTAATGGTCTGGTTGAGTCTATCAATAAAGTTCTGGTTGTCATGATCCAACGAATCATTGGTATTCATCGGTCGAATTGGCACAACATGTTATTTTCAGCGCTATGGGCATACCGAACCTCAGTGAAAACATCAACAGGGTTCACTCCTTTTCAGCTAGTTTATGACTTGGAAGCTGTGTTGCCCATTGAATGCGAAATCCCATCACTTCAAATGGCTATCGAATTACTCCCAGCTACGTCCGAAGAGGAGAAGTGTTTATTATACTTAGCTCAATTAGATGAGACTCGTCGTGATGCCGCATTGGCAATCGAGAATCTTGTGAAACGGATGAAAGCTCAGTATGATAGAAATGTGACCCCTCAAAATTTTTCGGAAGGAGACCTAGTGCTATTATATGATCAAGCTAACGATAAACTAGGTGCTGGAAAATTCGTTCCTATGTGGCATGGGTCCTACATTGTCAAGCGAAAGATAGCAAAGGGGGCATATGAGCTAGTTGATTTTGACGGGGACTCTTTGGGTAAACCCAGAAATGGACTTTACCTAAAGAGGTATTATGCTTAATGATGGGTATGGAGAATTTTTAGTTAGGTTAGGTTTCCTTTCTAGTTAGGTTTTCTTTCTAGCTGGTGTGTTTGTTAGTCTAGATAGTGTGCTTAGCTTAGAGAGTGTGTTTTCGTCGTTATTCTGGCTTATCTTGGTTTTACTCTTGATTTTTCAGATGTCGATGCGTCTCCAAACGTACATTGGATTTGCTGATGGTGCTTGTCATAGTACATGGAATATCTCTTCCGCAGCTTGGGTTATCTATTCACCCTCTGACGAGTTAGTTTCTATGCATGGGGTGAGCCTCAGTCAAACAACAAACAACATTGCAGAATACAGTGCAGTGATTGAGTTATTGTCTGAATCTATTTCATTTGGTGAGAATGTGCATTTTCCAAGTTAGACTCGTATAGTGGCTATCATCGGGTCAAATTTGCAGAACAAGATGTATGGAAGACTGCTTTTCCAAGTTAGTGTCCTGCCTTCCCACCATACCAAGGCAGTGCCTCCAAGGCGTAGGCTGGCTAGCTGAATCTTACTCTTGTCTAAGTCAATGATCTGTACTCTACAATAAACATCAATCTATTTGATACAGTTATCCAACTTCTCTGCATTCAACTCTCCATCATATATTGATAAATCAAATCTAACATCTAATTTAATCAAAGATGTCTTCTTTTTATTTTTAGGGCTATTAGGAGGTGGGAGAAAGTTTTCTTCTTTCCCTTTTCCTTTTGAGTGGTCATGGAGGAGAGATTCTTCTTCTCGTTTATCTTTGGAGTGTGATGAATCTGCATCTTTACCTTTCATAAAATCCCTATACATTTCCTTTGCCATGGACCTCATGGCCAGGAAACTATCTATGAATTGGGGGTCTCATCCCAAGGGACTTTCTTTTGACATTTTCTTCTTAGGATAGACTCTTCCAATTTCCGGTTAGTTTCAACCAACTCTCCTTCTCCTAATTTAAGCTTTGATCTAGTTAGCATTCAACAATAAAATCCAGCACAAGCTTGTCTAACCTCAACAACCTAGTGCTCTGATACCACTTGATCTGAAATCACTCGTAAGTGACCTCAAGGAATTAATGAAGGTATTACAAACTCAAGTGTTGGGGTATGCCTATGTTATTTTATGCAATAGATCAATAAGATTGCAAAATACACATACACTGAAGCAATAAGAGAAACATAGTAAGCAAAAACATAAACAAAACAAGTTTAATAAGGAGTTCCCCCAATCCTCCTGGGCTACGTCTCCTGGTCCAACCTTTAGTGGTGGCCTTTCTATTGTATCTTAAAAAGTAGATTTTTTATAATAATGAGCTCAATTTGAGTCTCACTTAATAGATGATGATCAGTAGGATTTTACTTGGATCCCCCAAGTCTCTAGAGTACAAAAACTCTCCTTACTGAATCTCGACCTCAACTAGTCTCAGTGGTATGAGTTCAATCTGGTACTCAATACCTGACAGGTATACATAGAAGAGTTTGCTTGAACCTCTCAAGCCTTCTCTGGAGTTCACAGACTCTCAGACTCTCTCTGTCTCTGTCTGGCTCGATGTTTCTTTTGCTCTGTAGGTCAGCTCGTCTTCTCTGTTCTTTGCAATTCACTTCTCTCTTTCCTTTCGGCTTTCTGCTTCTCTCTCTCTACCTATTCTCACTCTTTGTACATTTGTGACTTAAAGCTAATCCGCTTCCTGACTGTTTGTTTCCATTTCCCGACTCTCTGGATCTCCTGCCTCTATCCGCTTGAATTCCCCTACTCTACATCATCATCACTGTGTAACGCTTCACAGAGAGGTGGACACATGTTTCCTCATGAACTGGGCATCAGTTGTCTTCGAACGGTCGTTATTTCCGTTGCTCCAAGATTGCCCGCGAAACTAATTCCTCTGCCAACTCATCAATCATGCCAGACCTTAAATCTTATGTGACTCGGCCTATTTCCCAGTTGAATCTAGTCACCCGTCGGATCATTTCTCTGTCATTGATCTGGGGCCTCCAGATCCTATGGTCTTCGTCCATATTGGGCAGATAAGTAGCATGACTTTTATGCTTCCGATGTGAGCAGTTTTCTCTCTCATCCACCAGATGCGTGTCACCCAGTGTATGGCATCGAGTGGGACTCGGTTGAACCCACTTACTGTTTGGAGCCCTTCCAATATCCCGTTGGTTTTAGTGTGGGACCCACCTTCTGACAGAATCAACGATTTCCATACGGTTTTATGCTTTTCTCGGGACCGAATGCTTGGGGGCATTCCTTCGATGAGGGGGAAGAAACCACACCTGTTTCTGGATTTGACCTCTTATTTGTGAATTTGTGCCAGTGCGCAGTCACCATGGGCCAACGGTCTGCGCACTTTGACTGATGGTTCTCGTTATTCCATGCTGACCACAAATTGCCATTGTTAGAGGTTATTTCTGATAAGTTCGATATCCATAATACTTTGAAGCTTGACATAATTTGAAACAGTCATGAAAACTTAGACTATATTTAAGGATCCAATTTGGATCATCTGGTCCCTTTTCTCTAATGCGGGTCAACCAATTACAATTATTAATGTGGGATTTATCGACTCTCTAACTAACTATGACTCTAACTCAAACCATTAGATTTATTACATAAATAAAGGGATTAGGAATAGACCCTAACAGAATGAAACTAATGGCATTGCTAAAACTATTAAATATGTATCATCTTAAAAATCTATTGTTGTAAATTTTGAAATGAACAATAGTTCATGTTAACTCCATGCTTAATGTAAAATGTTAGTGCCAACAATATATAAGATGATGACTTTACAATGATCCCTCTTTTATTATAAAAATACTTGAATACCAAGTCTTGACCACATTATTGTTTAGTAAAGAGTCGTAACTCGTAACTCTCTCAGATGCATTTATTTCCTACTAACAAAAGAAAATCAAAACTATGCTTTTCTAATCATACATCAACACTACCTACTATTGAAACTACGTAGATCAGATAAAAATACTATCATAAAAGTATACCAAATATAAAATATTCAGGCCATTTGGCAAAGATATGATTCTAATATATTATCATTGTAGCTTGGATTTATTATCAGATAATAAGTAGAATAATTAATTACAAAAAAAGGATTTATCATATTATCACTTTAGAGTTATTCTCACCCCATAAGTAACATAATAACTTTAGAATCTCAATCACAAGCATATAACAGAGCAGACATTTTCAACTTGCCTATTTGGCAATACAGATAAACCCTAGAACTCCATAATAAATAAAGTTAGTTGTTGTTGGTTTGTTATTCACTATAGAAAGGAAATGATTACATTCTCGAAGAGTCTGATTTCAAGCATTAACAATTAGTAGGAAATAGAATTGTGCAGTTTTCATTCCATAATAAATCCTTGTACTCATGGCAAATTCTATAACAACAATTATTTGCATTTGGGTCCCCTTCCACCACACAAAAATTCTATTGGAAACCAACAATTATTTGCATTTGGGTCCACTTCCACCACAAAAAAATTATGTTGGAAACCTAAGAAACTAAAATATCAATTCAAAAAGGGGCTCAACCTACAGCCAAGGCAAAATATTCAATTGGAAAAGAAGATGGGTATTGAAAATACAAAGATTCTGTGATTAAATCATGTAATCCCCGAGGAGGGATATGGATCATAGAATAATTAACATAATCTCTAGGATGAAATCGGAAAATAGACCACAACCATATCCCATGAGGATAGATAATCATGATATGCAAGTTATACAACAAAACTTGCACTCTTGTATTTCCTCTGAAGAGCAGTAAAGAACACGCACTCTTGTATTTCCTAACATTTAACAAGCATAAGAAAATCTATAACATCATTACTCTTTAGCAACTAGTCTCGACAAATAAAATGCAAAACACAGGATACAAATAAAATGCAAAACACAGGATGCCTTATTATTAGAAAAACTTGATTTGAGAATAATATTGATTAGAAATCAAATGATGATGATAAATTCTGTATTCTCATGTAGTTATAGTGGACTATTCCCTAACTAAATATTATTGAGTTGAAAATTTCATTTTATAACCCAATATGATGTAGGTTTATTCTATAACCCAATATGATGTGTAAGGCTATCTATTGGTCAACAAAGTTAAAATTTTTCTCATGTAGGCCAAAATAATTTTTTTAAGAGAAATCTAAAAATAAAATAAAAACTAAATAATTATACAAAACATTTAAATAATGTCCACTCATAAAAATATTTGCACGTGAAGAAATTGGATCCCTCTAGACTTATATTAAATCCGTATTTAAGATAGATCTATGTTAGTTATAGGAGAAAAAGTCCATTAGATATTACAATCTTCAACATGGTAAAAATGAGAGAAATTTGACAATAATAAAAAAACCACCATATAACTCCATAAAGAAAAACAATGTTCATGGTAAATTGATCCGAATTGGATCCTTAAACTCTCTTAAAGCTACCCGAACTCTGTAAAAACTCATACCAAAGTCTAAAGTCTTGTGGATGTCGAAGCCTATCAGAAATAACCTCTGAACAACGACAATTTGTGGTAAACACGGAACAACGAGGACCTCGGTCAAAGCATGCTGACCGAGGCCCATGGATACCGTGTAGTGGTGCAAACTAGCAATTGGGAAATCCAGATCAAAAAACATAAGCCATTTCTGATGCAGGATTAGCGTTTTGCAAGACAAAAACCTCAGAGAAGGAAAGCCCTGGCACTTGGTCATGTGGAAAATAGAGAGAACCATGGGAAAAGTGCTAAAACCAAAGGTAGGTCTCACGCTCCGAAATCGGTGTAATATTAGAGGCGTTTCGGGTGGTAAGCAGGTTTGGCCGAAGACCTAGTGATTCCATACATTGAATGACGTGTGTCTAGCGAATGAGAGAGAAAACCGCTCTCATCGCGGGCTAATGGTCGAGCAAGTCATCCATGCGATAAGAGCAATAACCGTAGGATCTGGAGGTCCCAGATCTAACGGCGGAGATTGCACCCGATGGGAGATCGGATTTGGCGGAAGAATACGTTGAGGCATATAAAGATTTGAAGTCCGATTTGACTGCTGAGCTGGCAGATGAATCATTTCACAAAGTAACTGAAGTAACGATCGTTCAAGAAAGAGCTGGCACTCGGTTCGTGAAGGGACAAGTGGCCACCTCTCTGTGAAATATTACATAGTGGCGATGATGCAGAGGCAGGGAATCCCAAGCAGACAGAGGCAGACTATCCGAAAAGTCGGGAGAGGAAGCGAATAGTCAAGGGACAGATTGGCTTTAAGCCACGAACAAATAGAGAGGTTGGAGGAAGAAAAAGAGAGAGTAGCTGGGGAAGCAATAAACAGACTTGGAAGTAGAGAAACCAGAGTTGATCTCACTGTAATAGGCAGAGCCATCAAAGGTTGGAGGCAGAGTCACAGAGCCAGAGAGCTCTAATAGACCTCTAAGAACCACGAGGCTGTAGTGAAGTTACAACACAACAGGAGATCGAATGATCGAGCTGTGGCTAGTTGTCTGAGGTGTGTCAAAGACAATAGAAGGAGTTCCAGAGACAAAGGAAAAATTCTGAGGGAGTCAGAGAAGCTAGAAGCTCGAGAAGCTCAAAGCACTGACAGAAGGAGTCCAGTCCAGAGAAGCCTAGACTTGTCTGCAGAATAAGGACAGCCAGGGGTAAGATGGAATTCTAAGTCCATTGGTTCAGCTGTAAACCAATGGAGTTAAGTGTAGTACTTGTAAAAGAATTGAAGCCATAGTCCCAGAGAGCCTAATCAAGTTGATTAAAGCTCAATGAGACGTAGCCCAAGATATCAGGGTGAACTCCATATTATCTTGTTGTCTTATGTGTTTCTTTTTTACTGTTGCTTTAACTACTATTATATGCATTTATATATATCAGTTTAAGTAACTTCCCATATCAGCACAAACAACAAATTTTTTTAAGTAAATAATTAGTTGGAAAAAAATACAAACATACACCCATATTACCAAGCATTTTTTATTTCCACATTGGTTGATCGAATAGACTTGGGAAAATTTAAAGCTTTGGAAGTGGAAAAGGTTCTTGTAAGTTAGACAAGAAGCCTAAGAGCCCCATTTTCAGATCAGGTGGTATCAGAGCTTAAGATTGATTAACCCCACTTTCAAATAAGGTTGTATTAGAATGCTTGATTGACAGGGCAAAGATTGTTTGTCTGAAAGGTGTTTGGATAGTCAAGGATTGATTGCCTCATCGATTTTATGCTTGGTTGCAGACTGAATATTGTTTGAGTTTGCAGAGGTGAAGGGAAAGCTATTGATAGCTCAGTCTAGGAAGGACAAGAAGGAAGACGGGTTGAAGGCATTCTTCTATCCCAAAGGACCTTAGGATAATCCTTGAAGCACAAAAGGTTGTTGCAAGAGGTTACTGGATAAGCTCTTTAATAATCTTGTTTGAAGTTCTTTTGTGCATTTTGAAATTGACAACTTGTATAAGTGAGTTCTCAAATTCTTCTTGCTCCCCAAGTTCCTTTGATGGAGACATGAAGCAAGACTTGTCCACCATGATGGATATGGTGAGAGTAATGTATGAGGATGGAATGAAGAGCAGCATACTTAGAGAGAAGTTGAATTTCGTGGAGGAAGAGAAGTAGATGCTTTCTGGCAAATTGTAGGAAATGGAGAAGCAACTTCATATTGCAAGTATGAACTTGAAAATGATGCATGAGTTGGAGTCAGAACTCTTTATTGCAAAAGAACCCTTGGCCAAGTATTAACTTGAAGAAGAGGTAAACCATTCCTATTTTTCTTCAAATTCTTTTAAGAATGCTTATATTGGTTCTTTTGAAAAACATACCAGTGGCATAGGTTCCAAGCTAATGTCCAAGATGGGTTATGAAGGAAAAGGATTGGGCAAACATGCACAAGGTATTGTTGAGCCAATAATGGTTGAGGAAAGGCCTAAGTATTTGGGTCTTGGCTATGGACAGTCTTATGGAGAGAGTTCCAAAGTTGCCATGAAGTCCATTGAAACAATGCCCAAAAGGAGTTTCATTGCAAGTCCTCTACCTCAGAAGTGTGAGGATTGTATTTAGGAGGAATGCAATAACTCGAAACATCATTCGCATGATGTAGGTGTTCAAAAGCACATACTTGAACCAGAGGGTTGTGGAAACTCTGACAACCTTGAAGAAAGTGATCGTTTTCCAAAGGGAGCTACGTCTTCATCTGTCTCACCTCCTCAGGGAGGAAATAAAGGTGAAAGAGGTAGGTATAATTCTGGTTCTAAACACATTCCTTTTGATTTTGTAAAGAATGGAAAAAGAATTGCATGTTCCTTTTGTGGTTTGGATAACCATTATGTTTCTAGATGTTGGAAGAGGATGGCCACATACAGGAAAATTTTGAAGGAAAGGAAGCAAGCAGCCAAAGGTACATAGGACAAGGCAAATCATGTTGTCAAAAGAATGCACATGTGTTGCACTTACTTCCATAAGCAAGGGCATCTTACTGAAAGGTGCTTTGAATCCAACACTGATTCCACCAAAGCTGAAGGAGAAGGTGGCAAAAGAAAATGGAAGGGATGGAAATAAAGATTCCATCATTGATGTGGTTCAGGATGATTCATATATTGATGCTGATGTGCAAACAAAGGAGGGGCCTTTAAAATGGATTGGTAAGAAATTGTTAGAATTATTATCCAATTAAGGCTACATGTCTAGTGATGAATCTATTTGCATTTCTTTCTGGAATAAATGCAAGTTGCAGGATCTTATCAAAATGGAAAATAGAAAGAAATTGAGTAGGAAACTCACTTTATTGTTGCAATAGTATGTTCATTTCAGCTTTGAAAGTACAATGTACTTAAGTGAAAGTTAAAAGATGGAATGCATGCATAAGCATGAGATGCATGTGATTCTGGCTTGGGAGAAGTTAACTTGGTTTCTAAAATGGAGATAAGGATGAAGTGTTTCATCTTTTGGAAAAGAGTCCTAAAGGCCTTTTTCCTACATGCTTGACTTGAAGGGTCATTTGTTGTAAAGGCATGTTTTATTGGCTTGTTATCTAGTTAATCATTTATATGCAGATATAAGACATGGAAGGGATCCCAAGATGTGAAATTTGTTTCTTCGTTGAAGCAGAGTTAGCCCATGAAGTTGTTGTCTGTATGCCTACTGTTGTTAACAGTTGTTGTTGGCAGCTTTTCAAACAGGTACAAATGAAAGTCTTGTGGAGCAGTTTTACTTCACATTTGTTTGAGCCACCTTGGATCAAGGATCAAGGCAAAGAAGTTCAAACTACCTTCTGTAAACTTCACAGCAAAAGTTCTGCATGAAGTCAAGGAGGAAAACAGTTCTTCCTGAGACGCCCAACCTATCCAAGAAGGGAAGTGGTCAGATATTTTGGTTCAGAGGCACTATGCAAAGGTAAGTGTAGGGAAGCTGAAAGAAGAGGGTGTTGTTACTCTCATTTATTGCTCAGATCAGTATATCAGTCTTTTGGTGGACCAAAATTTCTTTTAGTGGGAAGGTGTGATCCAAATTGGATCCTTAAACTCTCTTAAAGATACCTGAACTCTATAAAAACTCATACCGAAGTTTAAAGTCTTGTGGATGTCGAAGACTATCATAAATAACCTCTGAACAACGACAATTTGTGGTCAGCACAAAATAATGAGGACCTCGGTCAAAGAGCGTTGACCGAGGCCCATGGAGACCGTGGAGTGGCGCAAACTAGCAATTTGGAAATCCAGATCAGAAAACAGAGGCCATTTCTGATACGTGATTCGTAGGGGGGTGTTAGCACCTAAATCTGCCTCAGGCTGAAGGAAGGCAAAATTTAGGGTAACCACAAACCACACTTAGTCTGGTAGCTAGCCCTACCAGAATAGGAGAGGGATCTCTACGGGTCACACTCAAGATGAACGAAAAGGACTGAGATGACTTTCAAACGAACTATTTATCTTAGGCTAGTAAGTGGAAATGATAATAAGGAGTGATTTTTATGAATGACTGTGCTTATGGGATGTCATGGGACCACTGGACCTCAATGAACAGAGAATTTAACATGAAGGTACAGATTATTTCGTGAGGCAAGGTAGGCTAAAAGCATAGCAATTTAGTTTTAAAATATGGTGGAATGGAAAGATTGATTAAGAAGGTGAAAAGGGCATGGGTGACATGAATCCTTTTCAACAGAAGAATGAACACTCCACATGAAATTTTCCCACAAGTAGAGCAATAGAATTGAATTCTACCTGATCTCACTCAAAAAATTCCACCAGCAATGGATACAAATGAAACTATGGAACATAACAAAGAAATGGAGAGAATGTTTAAAAAGGTGAAAAGGGCATGGACAACATGAATCCTTTTCAACAGAAGAATGAAACAGTGCACATGAAATTTTCCCATAGGTAGAGCAATAGAATTGAATTCTACCTGATCTCACTCGAAAAATTTCACCAGAAATGAATGCGAAATGGAATACAAAACATAACAAGATATATATGAAACATAAGAGAAACACTTGCTATACTCACAACCACAGGAATCTCATGAAACAAAGCGACTACCTTTCATTAATTCTCTGTAAAAATATACAATGCAGAAACAAAGTTTCTTTCCCACAGTCTCCCAGAAGTTACCAGCCAGCCAACCCATTACAAATAGATTGCATACACTATATAGAATGTGTGAGGAAGAGATAGAACGCCCAGGGGTTTGGAAGTTACTCAAATCATTTCGAAATGGAGATGGAGAGCCAACCATCAGCTACAGGTGCAGCGCTGCAAATATGACAGTTGGCTTTGGGGTGACCGTTTGCCTTCCTTCGCCACTTGGATAGCAGTCAATCTGGAGAAAAAACATTTTAAATGCCACCTTTGGCACCAAAAAACTAAAGTGTAGACGAGCGGGCCCACTTGGAGAAGTCACGACCTGAAATTTTGTGAAACGGGAGCAAACTGGGCAAAATTTCCTCTATGTGCCACACACTTTTCTCTGTGCATTGCGCTATTTTTGGGCCTATTTTGGGGCACTTTCAGGTGTCCAAATGTGCCCAAGTGGGCTTGTTGGAAAGCTTTGCCTATCTACTTTCTAACCCACTAGAATTTCTGAATTTGAAGCTCATTTGCCCCTCCAAATATTCATTCTCCAAATACTACTTTCTGTGTGTCCAAAAAGTCGCAGAAAGACCATTTTTGGGTGTTTTTTGACCTTTAGGAGACCCAAAACTTATCAAAATTTCTAGCCCGGACACTAATAGATGTATTTTTTGATGTTGAATCTAAAAATGCAAACCTTTTGTCGATTGGAGTGCTAGAATTTTAGCGCCGCGCAGGGTGCGCGATGCACAGGGAGGAATTTCCTGTTTTTTGTCCAAAAAATTTCAAATTTTCAAAATGTTCTCCAAATTTCTTGAAATTTGGTCTGGAGCTTCTTCATTAAGGGTTATGGTGGGCCAAGGATTGCCTCAGTCAATATCCGGAGTCGATCATGCTCTTTTTTCCTATTTTTCCATTTTGATGCCTTCTTTAGGTTTGCCTTCAAATTCCTTATTTGTGCCTTGCAAACTTTGTTCCATGCTCAATTGTGGTCTTTCATGTTCCTGAACATGTCCCTGTCCTTGTTTGCTCTGAGGGAAGCATCAGCAAGAAAATCCAACTTAACCCTCTCTTTTTCCCTGATTAGGGTTTCCTGGAGTATTTTCTTCAACTGCTTGATTTTGACTTTGGAGACCTGATTCCTTGTGTAGCAATGAGCAGCCATGTGTCTTTGAAATTTGTTGTCTCTTTTGGCCCTCTTAAGAAGATTGTTTAAATGGAAATTTACTTTGTCGCACCAAAACTCCCTATTTTCATTGATTTCTCCTACAATTAGGTCAACTGAAGACATCTGCTCCCTTTGTTGCTGAAGTTCCCTTTTGAGCCATCTAGTATTTGGATTCTTCCTTGTCACTTGCTCTTGATGCTCATCTGAATCACCTTCAATTAACACATATTTCATTAAATTTGGAAGTATTCTATTACAAGGCCTCCAACAACGTTCATTTTTTTTGTAAATTTCCATATTAACTTGATTCAACATTAAAATAATTTGCAAGTAATTTCTAACCAATTAGAGATCATGAATAGGTCAAACATGGGGTTGTTATGTATAATAGTATCAATAAACAATAAGAGTGCGAAATCAAACTCTTAGAATAAATTGATTTAAGTTAAATCATATTAGTATGTCAAACATCCAATCAAGATATTATAGTTATGGATAACATGCTAGATTTATCGATGTTTAAATTTTATGTCTCGCAACTCTAACCCCCTTTCCCCCAACCTACAAGGGATTTGTTGATTGAATGATGGTGATGTGAGGATCTTATTGTAAATGACAAGGATAGGTGTCCCTTGCATTGCATTGAAACTAGTCTATTAAAACCTTAGTAAAATGTTCTTGTGCTCAATTTCCTACGGCCCCTTTGTGCCTTTATGAAGCACTAATGAGGGGGTCATCATTCATCTTGATAGAATGCTGGCATCTACTATAGAGGTTATACATTGTTGATCTACGTATTTCAAGAAGGTTAGGCACCATTGGTCTATCTCCACTCAAATCCAAGTACATCAAATGAGAGTTCTTAAATTGGTATTCAAGTCATTCCATTATGATGGACAGTGTCACAAAATGAAGTAAACAAGAAACTTTAGTGGTGAATTCTTGTAAGTAGTGGAGGCAGGGGTTTTCAAATATTAGCACAATTGATGGTCGTGTGGATATTGATCTATCCTTGTAAACATTGTCAAAACCAATAATAGTCTCGATGTAAATTTAGTGTCAACCAATAGTATGGAAAACCATGATTGACCATTACTTTCACTAAGGAGAAAATGATAAGCATTTTTAATGGGGAAGAAATAAATGTGAAACGTAACTCATGTATTTTAGTTGAAATTTATATAAGTCCCCGTGTTCTTTAATTATTAAATACTTAATGTAAATACTTCTAAATTATCATTAAGATATCGATTTTGAAGATTAAATGTGTATTAAAAGGCATTCATCTATGACATTGGATTTTTCATGTAGCATGAATAAACCACTTAAAGCTAATTACCAATTAATCTTAAATAGTTTTGTATAAGATATATCTTTACTTGCATTAATAGATTTATTTCAAAAATAAATTACATTTTTAAACTTGTATGAATACATATAACTAAATAAAATTCAATAAATAACTTCCGAGTCTTGTTGGATTCTATGAGATTATTTTAAGTATAAATAGTTTATTTAAGATTTGAAATTTACAAAATGCTAATATTGATGGTGAAAGCATGTCATATGGTGTAAAAAGTTTAAAGGCATCCATTTATGGCCCATCTCTTGAATGAGCTTAACTAGTCTACTTAATGCTCATGGTGAATTCGTTAATCCATGTTTTATTAGAAAATTCATTTTCTTTACATGTTTTTTTATTCTAGAAATAACAATTTCACATTTGTACATTCATATTAAACCACATGATAGTTAAATAAAAATTAATTAATGCTTTCTTGAATTATTGACTTATATGACATGAATACATATAAGAATAACTGATTTAATAATGCATAGTTAGTCAAACTTTCAATTCAAAATAGAATAAACTAGTTAGAACTCATAAATAATTGGTTTTAAATTATTAATTTTCTAAAAATATCTATTTTTTACTTTAACATTGAGATCTTTATTTAAAAAATAAAATCCATTTATACATACATACATTCTAAATATAATTTAATACATAGTACTTGTCTTGTTGGTTTCTATGAGATTATTTCA
>APFE031722043.1:0-25347 GCA_000404065.3 Pinus taeda
GTTTATGTCAAAACTAGGGAAGGAGCACTGGACAACAGTGAAGTGGGTTTTCAGGTATTTGCGTGGCACTAGTGATTATGGTTTGTGCTACCAAGGAAGACCAGGATTGGAAAGAGTGTTCGATATCCATGGCTTTGTTGATGCAGACTGGGCTGGAGATCTGGATCAGAGAAGATCTACAAGTGGGTATGTGTTTAACCTATTTGGAGGTGCAGTCAGTTGGATGAGTAAGAAACAATCTGTAGTGGCACTATCAACTACAGAGGCAGAATACATGGCAGCCACTCATGCAAGCAAGGAAGAAGTTTGATTGCAGAGATTGTGTTCAAGTATGGGGTTAGTACAGGGAGCTATAAGGATAGACTGTGACAGCCAAAGTGCAATTTTCTTGGCAAAGAACCCTGCTTATCATTCAAAGACAAAGCACATTGATGTTCAGGATCACTTTGTGAGGGATATGATAGAAGACAAAAAGGTGTTGCTGGTAAATGGACACTTTGAAGAATATTGCAGATGCATTGAAAAAATCTGTGAGCTCTGAGAAGTTCTCTTGGTGTAGAGAAACAATGGGCATTTCAGGGCTCGAAAAATGACTAAGCTCTCCTGTGGCCCCATGTGGAAAGAAAACAACAAGTGGTAGATTGTTGGGTTGTGTTATATTCTTTCCACATAGTTAACAGGGGGTTTGAGGGGTACCCATAACCCCACTTTATGGGGTCCATGGCATCGCCCAGGAAAATTTTGGTTTTGGACCCTATGTTAGGTTGGGCGGACCCACCTATGGTTTTGTGCATGATTTTCGCACATGTTTTTTTTTTGGACGTGATGGTTTTCGGTCCATGGTATTGGATCGATGGTTTTTTGGTCCATGGTATTGGATGCTTCAGCATGTATAAATATGTATTCTAACATTGAAAGGAACATAATGAAAAATCAAGCTGGTAATCTCGGTTTTGAGATCCAGTGGGAAATCTCTATTTATATGTGTTTTATGTGTTATGCTCTCGCATTTTTATTTTTCCTGTGATTTAGAATTCGTATGCAGGTAATTTTTGTACGGGGTTAAAACCTAAAATAGTTTCTTGTTTGCTATTCCATTTCAAGTTTGTTGTTCTATTGCTTAATTGTTGTTCCATTTCTTATCTGTCGTTTCATTTCCTGTCATTTGTTATTTTGGTGTGAAGAACGATCCCAAGCTGTAGTGAGCATTGACATCTACTGTCCAGCTCCCAGGTCCACGATCTGTTCTCTGGTTTCCTTTTCCATCAGTTGACAAAGGGATGAGTTATTGCTACTAAACCCTTGATTGATAAATTGCTTAGTTTTTTGAATGTGTGGTTTAATCTTTTGAAGTAGTTAGCTGTAAAGAAGCATCCATTTACTTTTGTATTTTCAAACACTGTACTACTAGCATTACTCTAGAAAATGATAGCCTCAGACTGAGACACTCTTTGAAATAAAAAAACGTTCCCAGATTGACATATTAATGTGAGGTAATTAGAGGTGAAAGAGACCCTTTTTATAGCTTGACATTTTGGCGTCGTTGTCGAGGAAAGAGTGTAGCCATTTGTTCTTTTTTCAGAGTAGTGTACGAACCTGCTAGGGAAGAATTGGGTTTTAAAAATGGAAGGTAAGAACCTACGTGTGGAGCATGTAACAACCCTGCTCCTCTGCCTGCTTTCCTATAGATTTGTGCTATTTTGTTTGGGTAGAATTTAGTAGTTAATTTGTGTTCATGACTAAGCAGAAAAAGCTAGAAAAGAATTCCAAACCTCTACCCAGGCCAGAAAAATCTAAGGGGTCGGTGACCCTTGGCCGACCAACTTTCATAGATGAAATATTCAAGAAAGAATAATCTTAGCCCTCAGTAGGACCCAAAAAAGTTATTTCTAGATAGCCTACTAGTTCCCTTCAGGCCACAGGATCACCATCTGTAGCCTTTGCAGAGGTGCATAGCCAAACTGAAGAGCAGGACTTTCAAGAAATCAAAAATTCTACTCCAGAACTATTATAGGAAGGAAATTTCAGTAATCTTTGTGAAGGAGGAGGAGAGACAAGGGAAACTGAGTAATCAAGATCTCCTCTTGAGACAACTCAGCCATTCAACAGCCCAGACAAGGGAAGTGCTGAAAAAATCATTTTTGAAGAAACTCAATCTCCTCAGACATTAGGCACTCTCATTATCCCAGATAAAGGAAGTGCTATTAAAACTATTCTCGTTAAAGTCATTCCCCCTCAACCTAGGAATACCCTCCTAGATATCCCAGAAGGTTATTGGCACATATTCGACCAAATGGCTCAAAACCAACCAAACATCCAAACCTCTACATTACAATACCCCATAGTGGATTCTACAGCAAATGCGCCTATGAAAGCAATCCCTCTTCAACATATACCTACATTCCATGGTCTTACATCATAAGACCTAGATGCATTTCTATTTGAATTCGATGTGCTATGTAGGGGATATGATTACACCACTGACCCTCAGAAACTGAAATGATTTCCCTCTACATTAAAAGGGGCTGCTTTAAGATGGTTTATGGGATTAGGTGGCAGGGTTATAAATAATTGGGATCAAATGAAAGAATCTTTTCTAAAAAATATCAGGACTATTGTAGGTCTAGAGAACTGAAGGATGAAATATTCCAGATGATAGCTAGACCAAATGAAACATTAGAGGAGGATGTGGAATGTTTTCAGTATAATCTTCAATGATCTCCTTATGCATCACTGCCTTTACCTGATAATGTGTTAAAAACAACATTAATAAGGGGCATGAAGGAACAATGGATTGAAACATTAAACATTATGGGAAAGGAGATATTTATCAAGAAAATTTTGCTGACATCATTTATTTATGTATCAGGAGCTTGAGAGGCAGCACAAGATTAAAACCAGCAGAACATGATCGGTTTGTAAGAGATAATAAAATTTCGACAGAAGGAGTAACGCGTGTAGAAGTTGGAAATTTATTGGAAAATTTTAAAACTGATATACTAGGGACACTAACTACACAACTTGATATTATGCAGGCCAAACAAAAGCAAATGGAGGTAGAACAGAATTTGGCAATCTTCTGTCCCCAATGCAGGAAAAAACATAGCCATAAGGAGTGTCCACTGGATGCAGTCCAAACATGTGCCATCTGCACAAAAGATCACCTTACGGAAAGTTGTCCCTCACTTCCTGGATTAAAAGCAATATATAAGGAAGCATAAGAAGAGCCAGAATCGGTGTATTTTCTCAACCAGCGCCGTCAGTGGCAGCTGTGACAATCTGGTATGTTTCTTGACCCAACTTCTTCTTTTTAGCCTTCGCAATATAATGCTCAACAATATAATATGTGGCAAAGTCAATTTCAACCCCCGTTTCCAAACTGGTCACCACAGTCGTTTCCTTCCTCAACCCCGTGGCTGAATTAGGCAAGCCAATATGGTTGGCCGAATCTTCCTTATACCCCACCATATTGGCAAAGTAACACATACCCACTGCAATGGACTCCCCCTACTTCACAAAGTTTATCCTGGCAGACAAACTGGTAGCGACTGATGCATCAACCAGTAGGAGCCATTCCGCTCCCTCAACCTACACTGCCAGCCTTACAACAAAATCCTCAGTCTAATCTGAGACCACAACTCCCAGCCCAACCCAACCCCAATCTAAATAACGGACTGGTCCAATCTATCCAAATCATAGAAACACCAGAAATAAGATCTGATCTAAGGGAGTGTAATGATCTTCAGTTAAGATCTGGGCGTATTATTGAAACCGAGGGAGATAAGACAGTTCAGGTTGAAAATCAGTTACCCAGAGAAAATCTGTCACAAGAAGAGGATGTGAATAAACAACAAACTCATAATCAAGCAACCACATCCTCTCCCCCGTTCCTAGAACAATTAATCGTACCTCGACTTATACAATATCCTGATTTTGACATTCCGGGAGAATTACAAAATTTGTACATAAAAATTCCATTCCTCCAAGCCATTCAAGGCATCCCGATATACGCAAAAACTATCAAAGAATTGTGTATCAAGAAACCAAGGAGGAATATAACAAATAATCCAAGAGTCCAAGTAGTTGGCACTCTATCTAACTTATTATCAGGAAAAGAAACACCCATTAAATATGAAGACCCAGGAAATCAAATAGTGACTATGCAAATTTATGGTCAGACCTTTTCCAATGCCTTAGTTGATCTAGGAGCTGCAATCATTATCTTAACAACCACTACTTGCCAAAAGCTAGGCATTACATCTGTAGAATCCACCTCTACCTTGCTAGAATTGGCTGATTGATCTGTGGTTAGGCTAGAGGGCACACTACATGATGTCATGGTCTCTGTTGACTACTGGGAATATCCAACTAATTTTCTAATAATAAATCCCAAAACCCAACTTGATGGACATCCATTGATTTTAGGTAGACCTTGGCTTGCCATTGCCGATGCTTATATTGGCTATCAGCAAGGAAATATGACCA
The DNA here is from genome assembly GCA_000404065.3 of Pinus taeda. NCBI lineage: Eukaryota > Viridiplantae > Streptophyta > Pinopsida > Pinales > Pinaceae > Pinus > Pinus taeda. Next base: position 4,486 of record APFE031722043.1, read on the forward strand.
TAACCAGAGGATAAGATATCAAGAACTTAGTTCTATATCCTCCAGCGCAGCCAAGTGTCACAATAATTAAAACCAATAGGCACCCTGTATCATACCTTACTGATAACATTAGATCTCCATTAACTATACAAGAGGCACTTGATTTCAAATACCAAACAGAAGACAATGCCATTAATAATTTTATTAGTCAAACTAAACTCACATCCCGCACACAATGTCACATGATAAAGGCGGCATTCGATAACGAATTAGAAGAAGATCCTCTTAAAGATACACATGATCAAACAATACCTGTTACCTCTGTTGCAAATAGTAAAATTGTGGAAATTGAACCTGGAAAAACCTTAAACATTAATGCCAACCTTAGATCTGAACAAGAAATGAAGCTCATCCATTTGTTAAGGAAATATAAAGAAGCATTTACATGGGACTACCCTGATATGAAAGGAATTGACCCCCAATTATGTATACACCACATTTATATAGAAAAAGATGCGCGACCTGTTTGTCAGCCTCAGAGGAGACTTAATCCTCATCTAAAAGATGTGGTAAAAGATGAACTTAAAAAACTTTTAGATGTCAATTTCATCTATCCTATCTCTAATAATAAATGGGTCTCTCCGCTTGTGGTGGTACCAAAAAAGATTGGGAAATGGAGAATCTGTGTGGACTACAGAGAGCTAAATAAAGAAACACAAAAATACCCCTTCCCTCTCCCATTCATCGACCAAGTATTAGACACTTTGGAAGGAAAGAAATTCTTTTCTTTCCTGGATGGCTTTAGTGGATACAATCAGATTCAGATTGCCCCTGAAGACCAAGACAAAACTACTTTTACTTGTCCTTGGGGAACATTTGCCTACCGAGTTCTACCTTTTGGCTTATGCAATGCTCTTGGCACATTCCAAAGGGCTATCCTCAACATTTTTTCAGACTTAATAAATGAAGGACTTGAAGTATACATGTATGACTTTACACCATACAGAGATGATTTCGATCCAGCATTGGATACACTAGAAAAAGTCCTGCAACGCTTCCTTGCTACCAAGATTTATTTAAGCCATGAAAAATGCTATATGATGATGATTGAAGGACTTATCCTAGGACACTATATTTCAGCAGCTGGCATTCAGGTAGACCCAACCAAAATCCAAATAATTTTGCTTATTCCCACTCCTACGACTCAAACAGAGGTACACAATTTTCTTGGATTTTCTGGTTATTATAGGAGGTTTATAGAACATTATTTGCATATTGTCGCACCTTTTTATGCACTAACTGGTAACATTGATTTTCTTTGGACAGAAAAATGTAAACATGCTCTCAAGGATCTAAAGAAGCTCGTGTCAACAGCCCTAGTCCTTCGAGGACCAAATTGCGATTTTCCATTTCAGATATCATCTGATGCCTCAGATACAACCATTGGAGTAGTCCTTGGGTAGGAAGAGGATAAAAAACCATATGCAACTTATTACATCAGCAAAAATTTATCCCTTGCTGAATTAAACTACATTGTTACTGAAAAAGAATTTCTAGCTGTAATATATGTTGTCAATAAGTTTAGAAATTACATTACTGGATATCTTGTTATCTTGTACATAGATCATTCTGCCATAAAATATTTAGCAAACAAGCCTATCACAAATGGCAGAATAACTCGATGGCTAATTTTATTGCAGGAATTTGATACTACAATCAAGGATCGACCTGGAAAAGAAAACCCTGTAGCCAATTTTCTCTCAAGAATGCCAAAGCCAATCGATGCAGTAACAGTTGAAGATCAATTTCCGGATGAGCATCTATTTGCTGTGGCTGTTCAAAAACCCTGGTATGCTGATGTTTCCAATTACCTAGCAGTAGGTAAATTACCAAAGCATCTAACCCCTAATGAGCGGAAACAAATTGTTCAGCGGAGTGCTTGATTTTCTTGGATTGGGGGCTATTTGTTCCACATAGGGGCAGACATGCATATCAGGAGATGCGTTTGAGAAGATGAAATCTTTGACATTTTAAAAGCCTGCCATGACGGACCATGTGGCAGACATTTCGCCGATCGCAGAACTAGACATAAGGTGCTGCAAACAGGGTATTATTGTCCCACGATTTTCAAAGATGCAAAGAAATTTGTCCAAGCCTGTGACAGTTGCCAGAGAGTAGGACACCCTGGTCAGTTTGATGAGATGCCTCTGAAACCATAGCTATTCATCGAACTATTCGAGCAATGGGCGCTTGATTTCGTTGGACCAATTAACCCATAATCAAACTAGGAAACATATAGTTTGGTGGAAACATAATATGTCACCAAATGGGTTGAAGTAGAGGCATTCTCAAGAGCTACAGAGGATTCCATCATACAATTATTGTTCCATCTATTTGTGCATTATGGCCTTCCAAGAGAGATAATTACAGATGGTGGACCACAGTTCGCTGGGAACAAAATAGCTGCAACACTCAACAACTATCATGTCCAGCATAAAATCACTACTCCATACCACCCACAGGCAAATGGTCAGGTAGAAAGCAGCAATAAAATAATAGAAGCAATCCTAATGAAAACCATTGCATCACATAGACGTGATTGGGCTGCCAGACTACCCGAAGCACTGTGGGCTTATAGAACAACATGGAGAAGTACCACTAGTTACTCACCTTATCAATTAGTGTTTGGAAAACAACCCATTTTCCCCATAGAATTCGAAATCCAAACATTGGGAACAACAGAGGAAGTTGGCTTAGATCTAACCGAGGCACAGATTAATCGACTATAGCAGATCAGTGAGCTGGACAAAATTAGGCTCTCTGCACTCCAAAACACTACTCTGATCCAACAGCAGTGAGCTAAATGGCATGATGCTCTCATTAAAAATAAAGTCTTCCATGAAGGAGACTGGGCACTTTTGTACGATTCTAGGTTTCAGGACTTCCCTGGGAAACTCCAGACTCATTGGTTGGGACCATACGGAATCTAGAAAGTACATGACAATGGTACCCTTACTCTAATCACTATTGACGGTTCTGGATATTCCTTCAAGGAAAATGGCCACCGAGTTCATCTTTATCGCAAACCACTCACTCGGGAGTCCTTCTGCCAGCAGTTACACCGAGACTCTGATATGGAAATTTTGGTGGAGGGAGAGAAGTCTTCCTCACCTGTAATTCATTAAGAAATTTATTTCTTTTCACAGTTTGTACATAATTTCTTTTCTTTTGTTGAATCATTTTTGTACATATTTTTTTGAATCAACGCTTTGCCGTTACTATTTTTACTATTCCTTTTCTCAAAAGGACAACATTGCCTTCCTGTTGTTCGTTTTTCAAAAGAACAACACCCTTTGGATCAGTCATCATTTTGCTGTAATTTTGTTCTTTTTCTTTATTTCTGTGTTCTGCTATTCCTTTTCCAAAGGAACAAAATTTCCATTTTTTGTTGTTCCTTTTTCAAAGGAACGACATTTGTGTGTTTTGCTGTTCCTTTTCCAAAGGAACAACATTTCCGATTTCTGTTGTTCCTTTTCCAAATGAACGACATTTCTGTGTTTTGCTGTTCCTTTTTCAAAGGAACAACATCTTTGATTTCTGTTGTTCCTTTTCCAAAGGAACGACATTTGTGTGTTTTTCTGTTCCTTTTCCAAAGGAACAACATTTTCGATTTCTGCTGTTCCTTTTCCAAAGGAACAACATTTGTGTGTTTTGTTGTTCCTTTTCCAAAGGAACAACATTTTCGATTTTTTTTGTTCCTTTTCCAAAGGAACAACATTTGTGTGTTTCGCTGTTCCTTTTCCAAAGGAACACCATTTTTTATTTTTGATGTTCCTTTTCCAAAGGAATGACATTTGTGTATTTTGCTGTTTCTTTTCCAAAGGAACAACGTTTTCGATTTTTGCTATTCCTTTTTCAAAGGAATGGCATTTGTGTTTTCTGTTGTTCCTTTTCCAAAGGAACAACATTTTTGGTCTTTTGTTGTTCCTTTTTCCAAAAGGAATACCACTTGCAGTCTTTTGCTCTCCCTTTTTGAAACAGCTTGTTCCCCTTGCTGTTCTAAATTAAGGATGCTTATTGTTCCTGTTCTTTCAAGTCTTTTAGAATATAGCTATGCACTTATGCAATGGATACAAAATCACAACATACTGAAACCAGTGAATCATAAAAGCACTATTTTTATAATAAATTGCTCCGAATTGGTAAGAGGATAGAAAGAAGGACACACTTATTCATTATCGTTTGTTGTCATTGTTCTACTAATTGTGCTCTAATTGGTTATCTTTATCATGTTAGTCCCTTTTAATCCTCTTTGTTTATTATTCAGGAATAAGAGAAAAGGGTTTATATCTTCCTATTGAGATGTTAAGACTTATTCCACCATTCCTACTCTTAAGGAGTGCTGAACCACCCTTTGTGTATAAATAGGGAAATTACTTTACGAAAAAGAAAGAAAAAAGAGCAAACAATGATGTCTTAATGACTTATAAGTTGTCAAATGTAGGATAGGGGGTCTCATCAAGAGCCAGCCTACCATGATAAGGAGGACGAAAGCGAAGTGGCATTCCCACTATGGCCACCACACCAGGGATATAGTCCAAAAGGTATATCAAATAAAGAACCCTTGGAACAGGAGGTCTCATCACGAATCAGCCTGCCCAACTTTTTCTCCTTCCTCGTGAATGGCATTATGGCTAACTGGTCACCAAGCCAGCATAATGGCCTACATTTTGATATCACACAACATTTCCTAAGCATACACAAACGATCATGGTTCCACGGGTGAAATAAACAACTTTGCCAAGGTTATGGACACCTTTCGTCAGCAGAGCACTATTAATGGTATTGAAGTCACATTATTTACAACAATAGGTAGTTATTAACACCCTTCTGTTTCTTACGCCTTAGTAATCAATCATATATTATTTCTCGAACCATACAACGCATGTATATCTATTATCACCAATCATGATAGAATAATTGACAATGGCCGCATGAGACTCTGTATCCACAGCAGATGTCCTATCCCCCCAGCCTCACATCATATCACCGCAGTCGCTTATGTATTAAGCGACCCAACTTTATGCCTCAATTCAGTAATTTGCTACTTTTGTAAACATGGCATATTGCCATACGCTGTTCCTTAAGTACTCTATTTCAGAACGACACGCCGCTCCTTTATTTGACGGTCGGGACAACCTATCACATTGCAGGGGGGGGGGGGGGGGGAGAGGTTAACCTCATCATTCCCTGGATTACGTGTCAGATCACTATTTGGGAAGTTGTGTACTTGGGAATAGCACAGCTCAACAATATACTATTTTTTATTTTTCTGCATGACTTGCTGTTCATAAGCCATTTCCATTGTATACTCTGCAGCATTAGATTTTGAGCGAGTCTTGCATCTATCAGCCTCTCTGTGTTTCAATAGTATGAACAGCTGCCGTTCCATTGAAATTTTACATAGAAACCATAAACATGGGAGGAAGATCGATTCAGAGAGAACCGCAGGTGTTAACAGTCTCTGATGCTGCCCGGGAAATCCTTGCAAGAGCAGGGCGGCTAACTTATCTCAACCACTTACAGGAATCCAACAAGGCTTTAGAAATTGAATTCTTGCAGAACTTGCAAGAGGAACACTCCACAGTGAGGGGGAGACACATAACAGTCACTGATGACATAATCGCAGAAGTCTCAGGACTGCCAGCCGCTGGACCTGTATGGACACTAAAGAAGGAGAGATTGCAAAAGATCATAGAAATCTTCCAGGAGGAAGGTCAGAGCCTGACAATTAGAGGAAAAGGGGTTCTTCTAGCAACATTAGGAGAGCCGTGGGCATAATTGGCGAAGACCATTCAAAGCTACATCACCTGTGAAGGTAGAAAAGACGTGGTAAGACCATGACATCTTAAACTCTTAGCTGTATTAAAGCAAAAATGCTCTGTAAATTTACCTGAATTTTTTAATTCATTACTTCATGACGTTGCATGGAGCATAAAAAAGGCACATCATGTAGAGTCAGTTGTTAGTCATCATGGGTTGATTCGGTTAATAGTCAGCCATAGCCTTACCCAACAGCAGAGTAGCTGGGAAGAGCTAATTGCCATGATAGATGGAGGATTGACCATACCATCCCCAAAACGTAAACATGCCACCAGTACACCTGAGCATCCAGAAAAACGAAGGAAATCAGTTTGGCTAGCACAGCTACGAGGGAGGCTGGAGAAGCCCCAAGGAAACACCAGCCAACCAATAGAGATAGAAGATGAGCAACCCCCATGATTAGAAGGGGAAGACAATGAGAAAGGAATGAAGGAAAAAGAGGAAGGAGAAATGGAACAAGAAACCGAGAAATCTAAGTAGGAGGAGGAGATGAAACAACAGGAAGGTAGCCCATTGCAGGACCCATTGAGAGAAGATGAATTGGCCAAAGTTTTGGCCAATATGGGCCAATATGGCCAACCTTCCAGTCCATTAGATCTCCATGCCAAAGAGGAATCTCAAGAGGGAAATGCACCTAAAGAATCACATGCAAAGGAGGTAGAAGAAGAGAATCTGCCTATTCAGGATGAAAATATGATACGAGATGTAGAACTGGAACAATCCGTTCCCAGCCAAACGACACCAGAAGAAATTTAGGAGGAAAAGGGGCAGAAAAGGAAGTCACCTAAGAAATAACAGAATTAGTTAGGGTTCATGCCCCGAAGCAACCAGAGTAGAGCAACAAAGAAGCACCCCAGAGAGAAAATCGGGGAATTAGTCACAGTCCAGGCCGCAGTGAAAAATCTGTTGCTCCTTCTAAAGAAATTGAGGAAATCAAGGAATTACGAAAAGAATATCAGAGACTACTGAATATAATAGTTCAGTTCCAACAGCAGATCAGGATTTTAAAAGCAAGGAAAAAGGTAAAAATGACTTCGAGAAGGAAGAATGAAACCACTCCGTCCAAACCCCTCAAGACAAAGGGTCGGCGGACTAGAGTCCATCCTGTTGTTCAAAACCCTGTCGAAAAGCAGGCTGCTATTCGAAATGATGTTGAGGAACATACTACTGTTCAAATTAAAAAGGAATAGCAACAGACTGATATCCACGTTAAGATAGAAATGGATGATATGTTGACCCGCGATAAGGAAATTCAAACAGAGACACCACCTTCGGGAGTGATAAGGGTCATGAACGCAAAACAACGCAATAGGAAAATTTAGGTAAAACTCCCGGCATCCACTGCCGCATGGAAAAGAGATCCGAAAACAGTAACCCTATGAAAGGGTTTGAAGCAAGCTCAGCAAGCAGCAGAAAATCTTATAGAGCAAACGGTCCCTCGAGAAAAGTATGAAGAGCTACAGTAGCAGCTTAGGAACGTCAATCTATCCGAAAGCCAGGCCTTTGAAGGGTGGCGAAGGGAAGAAGAAAAAGTTGCGAAGGTAACTCGTAGGTTAGATATAGTTATCAAGCAGATGGATTCCTTATGTTCTTTATACAATAACGTTTTAGCATTTAGAGCCCCTACTAAGAATTATGCTTTTTTTTTAATGGAACGATATTTGCAATTGAAAATAAAGGCTATTAAAGTACGTGCTCCCATACAAATTAACACCATCGATGATTTTATAAACTGCTGTAAGCACTACAGGGTAAACGTTCAGAGACTACTGTGTGAGTTTTATTTACATAACCTTGTATTAGACTAGGAGACTGAGCTGAACCCTGGCCCTTTTGTTGGGGATATCCAATTACAGGCATTTATTTAATTTGTGGTTAACCAAATTAAATGGCTTAAAGCCTATAATGCTTTCCAAAGACAAGAAAAAAAATTAGATTTGTGGATAAGAGTTGAGCCTAGGAATCCAGTACAGTTGTGGAGAAAACATAGAAACCTCATGAAGACTCCAGGTGTAATTGAAGCATTAGGACCCATTCATGAGGCAATCATTCAACAGGGAATAGAATACTTTTTCTCTATCAAATAGCTTGCCATTGATATGGCTAAATTTCAGTATCAGATCTCTAATCCAAATATCTAGCTCAGGGAACCATTTAAGTATGAAAAATTTAAATTAGCCACCAATCACTTGCACCTCTATGGAAAAGTCATTTTGAGGGCAGGTTGATCCTGGTTATAATATAGGTTTCATAGTCCAATTATTTGGCACCCTGCACCCAGATACCAATCCCTGTATGAGATGCCTGAGGGTCAGACAGGCCATTTCTTTGAACACCTAGTTATGCGTCATGGCTGTAGGCTTTCACATGAGATTCCATCTCCAGCCTACTCACTCACTGCCTTACATGTCAACTACAATGTTTTCATGAGGGCATGAAAAAGGGTAAGCAGGGGGGTGTGTGGAGTACTAAAGAAGGTATGTTTTTGGTAATTATTTCAACATCTTTTCATTAGAACTTACAAACCTTCTGCACCATGAACTAGGAAAATGATAAGGAATTGTAATAAAACATGTGAGATTAATATGCAAGACGAAAACACCGACAATTGTCATTTCCTTATGCAGAACGAAGGAAAAATGAGAAACTGATGTTCCAAAGGAAAGGACAAGGATAGGTTAACCGTTGTCCCTTTGATGGGGAACCGTATGCAAACAAGGCAAAGCAAATCAAAGCAAATCAGCCCTGGAAAGGAAGTGGAGATATCGGCTCAGCGCAGGAAAGAGAAGAGATGATTGAGGACTAACAGTTCGGCGAATCCCTCAGGATCCTTGATCCTGAGGGATCGCTGCTTTAACTATTTCTGCAATTAGATATCTCCACCTTCACCATTATAAAAGGGGCAGCATTGTTAGCTTGAGGAGAGTTAGAATCTGTTATGCTTTATGTAATTTCCTTTAAGATCAAAACTTTTATCATTGAGTCTCGTTAAGAACTGATCTATTGTAATTCTGCTTTATGCATTAATACAAACTTGGTTGCTACTTCATCTCTGAGTCTAGAATAACTTCAAGTGGTGTACCCTTAGAGGCTAAGGATCGGGCCCTGGAGGACACTTGCTCCTGTACTATTAAATTTGGTTTATGCGTGGTTTTCTTATCGACGTTATTTGGTAATCTGATGTGTTTTGTAAAGTTTACATCACATGCTATGTTATGTTTAATTTATTAAGGTTTTTAAAGATAGAACTATTGTATTGACTCTGCATTGTATCACTATTCTTTTAAGTGTTGATATAATATTGCTAGTCTTTACAGAATACTGTTGTTGTTTAATTATAGAGCCTTTGTGTTGTGCACTTGTTCATTGACATTATGGAATTCATCTTGGGAGTTATGTTCTTGCGATTGTTGGATCTATAAACAGTGTTGTTCTATTTTGAAATGCAGTCATACTCTTTCTAACTGAGATTGATAACTGGATCAGATTACTATTAAGGTGTGCCATGTGTATATATGGTTTTCAAGCGCTATTCTATAATTCATCATTAATCAGTGCTGTTCCATTTTGGTGTGTTGTTCAATCTGTCCTTAAGAGTGAAGGATTGCCATTTGATTCTTGTAGATTATGATTAGTGCATTTGATCTTGTAGAATAATGTGTTACTGCTTGTTAGACTTAATTGTTGTTACAGTTTCTTGTTTGCTATTCCATTTTAGGTTTACTATTCTATTGCTTAATTGTTATTCCATTTCTTATCTGTTGTTTCATTTCCTGTCATTTGTTATTTTGGTGTGAAGAATGATCCCAGGCTGTAGTGAGCATTGACATCTACTGTCTGGCTCCCAGATCCATGATCTGTTCTCGGGTTTCCTTTTCCATCAATTTACAAAGGGATGAGTTATTGCTACTAAACCCTTGACTGATAAATTTCTTAGTTTTCTGAATGTGTGGTTTAATCTTTTGAAGTAGTTTGCTGTAAACAAGCATCTGTTTACTTTTGTATTTTCGAACACTGTACTACTAGCATTACTCTAGCAAATGATAGCCTTAGACTGAGACACTTTTTGAAATAACAAAACATTCTCGGATTAACATATTAATGTGAGGTAATTAGAGGTAAAAGAGACTCTTTCTATAGCTTGACAATTGTTAAAGGCCCATCACTAATTCTCTCTTTGGTGACACTTCTAGTGACGATCTTTTATTGACCCTCACCAATTCTCTTTTTGGTTACTTTTGGTGATGGTCAAAAAATGTTCGTCATCATTAATCATTCCAATGAGTTTTTTATGACACTTCATGCCTGTGATGGACCTTTAAGGTCCTTCACCAATGTCTCATATGATGACAGTCTTTAGAAAAACGTTGTTGTAAGTGTATATAGTGATCGTCCTTTAAGGTTTGTCACCAAATCCATTTTCAATGGCACTTTTGGTGGGGGTTGTTAAAGGCCCGTCACTAATTCTCTCTTTGGTGACAATTTTGGTGAGGGTCGTTAAACACGCATCACTAATTCTCTCTTTGGTGACACTTCTAGTGACGGTCTTTTACTGACCCTCACCAATGCTCTTTTTGGTTACTTTTGGTGACGGTCAAAAAATGTTCGTCATCATTGATTATTCCAATGAGTTTTTTATGACGCTATGTACCTGTTACTATATTTTTTGTCAAAAGATAATGATTTAAGACCATTATTGTGGAGTATTTTTCATTATGTGTCCAAGGTTGTATTGGTTATAGTTAGTGAATTTGTTAATAAGTAATTAGTGTGTATCATTTCCCTCAAGTCATAGGAATATAGTTTTCCTATGAGTCAACACATGATTCATCTCTATTAGGTTTATTATATAACAAATTTCCTTTAAATAAAGTTCCACTAGTGTGTGTAGGAACTATATTATTTAAAAAATAATCAAGCTTTTTCAATTCTATTAATGAGACATAACTAGCAATCCTCAACACTCATGGCACACCTTAACATGCTTTGGAAAAATACACTAACATTCCTTGGCACCTCATATGTCTTGGAACATATTTATACCTAGAACATCTTACCATGAGTAGGACACCCAAGCACATGTTGGCATGCCCTAGCATAGCATAACACTCCCCTATCATGTGTTCGCATGCCCTGTAGTCCCAAACATGCCCTGGAACACCTTGGCATAAAATTGCATTGACAAACATTAGCACTTGGCACACATTGGAACTTGGCATATATTGGAACATATTATTAGTGTGCCTAACATGCCCCTTTTGAAATATATAAAGTCCCAACTTATTAACCCTCTTATGTGCTCATTTTCTTACATTTTAGCTTAGTTTTTCCTTTTGTTTCCTTGAAACTCCTTGACGCATATTGGCATACTCTGGCACCTTGCACTTCCTAGCATGTCTTAGCACCTGGCATGCCTTGGCAGTATTTGGCACATGTTAGCACACCTTGAAACTACCTAGCACACTCTAGAACTTCTTGACATGCTATGATATTTCCTAGCATGCCTTACCCATGCTTAGCATACCTTGTCACTCCCTCCTTGGCATGACAACTAGCACTCATTGACACTCCCTGACACATTCCCAACTAACACATCCTTGCACACGTTGGCACATCTTGGCCGCATGCTACCCTAACACTCTAACATTCCTTAGCACTGCCAAGCATGTCTTGTCACTCCTCCTTAGCACACTTGGAACTCACTGACACTCCTTGTTATACACTCTTATTCATTCATTTCCATCCATTATGACGTAGTGCTCCCTTGTGTTTCCCTAACACTCCCTAACACTCCTTGGCACACATTGGCACACCCTGACAATTGGAACATATTGACATGATTTCCTAACACTCTATCATGCCTTCGCACTACCTAATATACCTTGTCACTCCATCCTTAGCACACATAGAACTTGCTAACACTCCTTATCACACACTCTTATTCGTTCATTTCCATGAAATTGAAACTAGTTCTCCCTTTTGTTTCCCTAGCACTCCCCAGCATGTGTTGGTGCCACACCCTAGCACCTAACACATATTAGCACTTGGCATGTCTTGGCTTGATTAACATGCCTTGAAAATCTCTAGCATGTGTTAGCACCTTGTGGAATTCCCTGCACACCTTGGTACTCCCTAGTTCTCATGCCCTCATCAGATAGTCTTACTTTTTTTGTGATTTAGGAACCCAACCAAGTCATTGAAAAAATAGTGTTATGCCTAGCCCAAAGTCTCCCTTTGTGTGAAACTTCTTTGTCCATCCCCTTATCACAATCATAGGCTTTCCTCCTACAATTCCTATTCTGAAATTCTCCTAACACACTTCATCCTTGGGACACCTAGAATTCACTAACACTCCCTGATAGACACTCTTATTTGTTTGTTTCCATGCATGTTGACCTAATTCTCCCTTATGAGGCTCTGGAACTCCCCAAAACTCCTCAACATGCATTGAAAGTTTCTGGCATGTGTTACCACACCTTTTCATTCCTTCACACACCCAATCACTCCTTATCTATCATGCCCTCACAATTACCCTTATTTTTTTTTAGACTTGGGAACCCAACCAAGTCTTGCTTCAACTACAACAACTTAGCTAAGTTACAGGTACTACAACTAGACTATGCCTTATTTACCTAAGAATGACCTATAAATCATCCTAGGCTACTCATGTCCAATCTTAACTCATTCCACTTAACAAGTTACCAATTCATGTCTCACGTCGAATTGTGGCCATAAAAACAACTAAGCAACATAGTTTACATCTTGACATGCCATAACACCTGGCATGTCTAACAATATCTTGGCACTATGTGGCACGTGTTAGCATCCCCTGCATTCCTTGTCATTCTTTGGCACACCCTACCACTCCCTGACATGCCTTCGTACTCTAACATGCCTTGACACTACCTATCATACCTTGTCACTCCTCCTTAGCACAACTAAAACTCATTGACACTCCCTGTCACACACACTTATTCATTCATTTCCATGCATTTGAAACTAGTGATTACTTCCATTTCACTCACACTCCATAACACTCCTTGGCATGTATTGGCACACCCTAGCACCTGACACATCTTGGTGTGTTGGCCTAGCCTCTAGCATGCCTTAATAATGCCTAACATACCTTATCACTCTCTCCTTATCACACCTTGAATTCATTGACACTTCCTGTCACAAACTCTTAATCTTTCATTTTCATGCATTATTTTTACCTAGTGCTTCCTTGTGTTTCCATAACACTCCATAGAATGTGTTGGCACACCCTGACACCTGGCACATATTGGCCACGTACCTCTATGGCACGCTAGCATGACTTAGCGTTGTCTAGCTTACCATGGAACTCCCTCCTTAACACACATGGAACTCACTGACACTCCTTGTCACACACTCTTATTCATTCATTTCCATGCATTTTAACCTAGATATCCCTTGTGTTTCCCTGACACTCCCTAACACTCAGCACACATTAGCACACCTTGGGACTTAGCACATATTGGTATGCTTCCCTAACACTCTAGCATGCCTTGGAACTATCTAACATATCTTTTCACTCCCTCCTTAGCACACTTGGAACTCATTGACACTTCATTTCCATCAATTTGAAACTAGTGCTCCCTTGTGTTTCCCTAACACTTGGTCCTAACACTCCCTAGCATGTGTTCACACTACACCCTGACACTTGACACATCTTAGAAAGCCTTAGCACTTGGCACGTCTTGGCATGCCTAACATGCCTTAGAACTATCTAGAATGTGTTAGTACTTCTTAGCATTCTCTAACATGCCTTAGCACTTTTTTTCCATGCACTCATAGACAACCTTACTTTTTTTGCGGCTTGGGAACCCAACCAAGGCATTTGAAAAACAATGTTGTTCCCAACCCAAAGTCTCCCTTTTTCTGAAACTGCTTTGTCTAGCCCCTTATCGCAACCATAGGATTACCTCCTACAAGTCCTATTATGAACGTCTCCTAGTACACTTCATTGTTGGGACACCTAGAGTTCACAGACACTCCTTAGCACACACTCGTATTTGTTCATTTCCATGCATTTTGACCTAGTTCTCCCTTGTGATGCCCTGGCACTCCCTAACACTCCTTAGTATGCATTGACACTTCCTGGCATGTGTTAGAATTCCTTTTCATTCCTTGGGATCCCTTTTCATTCATTAGCATGCCCTAAGACTCCTTAGTTATCATGCCCTCACAACTACCCTTACTTTTTTTGGGACTTGGGAACCCATCCAAGTCCTTCCTCGAATACAACAACTTGACCAAGTTATAGTTACCACAACTAGACTATGTCTTGTTCACCTAAGAACTGACTATAACTCAACTTAGGCTATTCATGTCCAATTTCAACTTATCCCACTTAACAAGTTACAAGTTACCAAGTCAAGGTTCAAGTCATTATCCAACCTTTGGAACTATCATTTTTCACTTCTATCTCATTGGGGAAGTAGCTTTCATTGATGAATGGTTACACAACAAGGACCCTATGAGCCAATCATTCATGTCATCGATGTGGTTCCCACATGAAAATGAACGTTTAGTGGTTTATCATAACCAAACACTCTATAATGGGTTTCATAGATCCCCAATTTATAACAATGAGTTTTATTCTATTGTCGAAGCCTATAAGTAGTGGAAGAATTATATTCTGCCAAAAGAAATGGTCATCTACACCAGTTGTAGGCTTTTTCCTACTCTAAGTAATCCTTGGGAGTTAGTGCCCATGTATTTTATGTCATTTTTTTATTCAGTCAAGCGTGGTAATGAATTTGTTTTTGTTGTTGTTGATCACTTCCTTAGGATAGGAATTTTGACACCTAGTAAGAAGAGTGTCACAAAAGGAATCCACTCATAAGCTCTTCTTTGAGCATTTTTTTGTTAATTTTAGGCTTCCAAAGACCATATTTCCTGATAGGGATAGTTAGTTCCTAAGTATTTTATGGTTTAACCCTTGGTCCGTGATGGACATCAAGCTTGACCAAATCCATTGCCTTCCATCCCTAGATCGATAAATAAAAAGTAGTCAATATGATTATTGTAGATGTCCTTAGAATATACAATTGTGAGCATCCACATACACATGTTGAAATCCTTCCATATTTTCAATAGAAATTCAACATAGCTCTTCATATGTCTATTAGCCACAAGCCTTTTCAGGTGTGCTTAGGGTCCCAACAATTGGCACAAATTAATGTAGCTATATTCATGGAATAACACATGAAGGTACCTCCCATTCTTTTAATCAGGTAAGCAAAGCAACCAATTTTGAGGAACGTATCCAACAAATTCAACAATGAGTTCATGATATTTTATAGAAATTTGCCAACTCCAAGTACAAGCAGATACACAATCCATTAGGTTTTGCATAAGTTTCAGGTTGGTGACAAGTTATGGTTGGAATCGCATTAAGATAAATTAACAAACTCCCATAAGAATCTCGTACCACTTTAATACGATCCTTACACCATTACCAAGTCTATGGGTGAGAATTCTTTTGAGGATAGTCATTGGACGATCTACATTACTTCAAAGATAAATGTTAGGATGGTTTATGCTTGACGGGGTGCATGTCTAGAAAGAGTTCCTTTAAGAGAATGAAAAATATGACCACACCATTCCTAAAATAAATAATTGGGATATTCTACTTGAATGATATTGGGGAACTACACAAGAGATTTTAAGAATGACATTTTTAGGGTTTGTTTTATATCACAATATGCAGATCATTATGTTTTTTTTCCAAAGCATTTACATATGACTAAATTTTTTAAATAATGCATCACTCTAATATTATTTCTCTTACATTCTCCTAGGTTATAATTCAAAATATCATAGGTAATAAAACTCATGAAACTCTTAATTTTTGCTCTAAATAGTTATAACTCTCTATTGTAGTGGCTACAACCACCCTCCAAAATTTTTCCTTAGCTTTGTTCGGAGCCTCCCTTCCAAACTTCACAACAACTTGTCTTCATCAGGTTCACAAGCTCTAGTGTTTTGCTTGCACAAAGGCAACATATCGATCACAGATTGATGAATTCCCCTCTCAGGTTGTTCACATGGACTTGGTGCAACTACAGGTTGAGCAGCTTCCCCAAGAAAATTGCACATTTTTGGAGGGTAAACAACCTTCCCTCCAAAAATCGTGCAACCCTATATGGCAGCCAACTAGGCTCCAAGATTGTACAATTCTTCCAGTCAATGCTCCCAGCAGGAATTACACAATTTTCCCTAGCAGGGCTACCCAAACCAGAATTTGCACAAATTTGGGCAGCAGTCAACTGCTTTGCCCAGAAATTGTGTAAATCTCCTAGGCAGCCAGCCCATCTCCCAGCCAGAAATGTGCATTTTCTCCTAGCATTCGATCAATCTCTTGCATGTGTAGCTGAGTTGACTACTTCCCTCCAGGACCGAGAAAAATTGACTTGCAATTATGGGTTGCTTCTCCCAAGGCAGCATGCAAATGAATCCCTTATTTCAGAGATCGTTTTCTAGTAGTTGGAGGTTACATGAAAGGATCATTTCAAAAACCTCCCACCAAGTGTCGCTTTCCCTAGATTTGTTGCATGCATGTCACAACCTCGA
Source organism: Pinus taeda (assembly GCA_000404065.3). Taxonomy (NCBI): domain Eukaryota; kingdom Viridiplantae; phylum Streptophyta; class Pinopsida; order Pinales; family Pinaceae; genus Pinus; species Pinus taeda. Next base: position 20,944 of record APFE031722043.1, read on the forward strand.
TGTTATAAAAACTCATCAACTAGATGCTACAAAGCTCATTCCTGACATCAACCTTGCAGCTCTGACATCTCACATCACATCTAGGAGCTACCGGCACATTCAACTCATCTGTTTTGGGGTAAGCTCGCTTCTCATGCATTGCGTTACATTTTTGTCACTTTTTGTGTTTTCGCTTGTGTGAGTACTGTTTTCTTGATTTCAGTAAGCGCTTGTTTTTGTTTACATGTATATTAGCTTGTCCTAGTAGTGTTTTAGTTTTCGTTGCTATCTCACTATTGTTGCATGCATGAAACTGTTTTTCACGAATGGTCCTCGATTCAACGACTCGCCTTATCTACATGCATGTTGTTCTATTTTCTGAATTGATCATTCGCCATTTGCATGCATGATCATTCACTTATGCTTACACTTAGTATCACCATTCATTTTCACTCACATTCAATTTAAGTTGCCCGTCAGCGAGTCTGGGCAGCCTTGGCCCAGAATCTGCCTCATCAAGACAACATTGTGTAATCCTGAGAGGGAAGGCTCTGTCTTCCTCTCAGGAAATGAGCATTTATGCCCAGTGACTATCCCCCAGGATTATTTTGTGCATTTCTAAGGGACAGTGGTTGCTGGCCTAGAAAATTACGCGATGCAGTCACAAAGCTTGTAGCCATTGCCAACTGAGATTGCACATTGTGCAATTCTAGTAGTTAGTAGCCAGACTGGATTATGCATTGTGTAGTTCCATTAGTTAGCCATTCTCCCAGTAGCCCAGACAGTGCCTTGCCTAGTCTTGGCAGTCAGTCTCCTGACCTCCTGGCCGAAATTGCATAACCTTCATTATCAGTCACACAGGTATGTTGCAAGTCAGTTTTCAAGTTCATTTTGGTTTTCGACTGAAAAATTGTTTTCCATGAGTGTTGCCATGTCTCTAGGTATTGTAGGTGTTCATCTACCTCTCAGCAGTGCAGGTGCAATGGTTTCAAAGAGGGCATATTTGAAGAGACCATTTAGAGCACACCAAGAGATGCAGTTGATCAAATGTTTATTAGCTTTCCTACTCACAAAGACATCAAGTTGTTCGTAGACAAGAACATCAAGATATCACAATGAGCAACACCATGAACATCAACTGAAGGAAACATACCAAATGCAATGAGCATAGTGAATGCAGTGAACAGAATGAATGCAAAAAATGCATTGAATGTAGTGAATAAAATGAATGCAAGAGGAAGGTTGTTGACAACACAGAGGTGAAACAAAGTTGCAAGATCAAGCAAATCCATTGATGATGAAAGAATCTTGGGAGACTCAGGTTATGAGGTGATGGCATGACATGAAGATCGCGTGAAGGCAGAGAATGGAACAAAGAAGGAGTTGCATGTGCTGAAGCAACAACTCAACGAAGAACATGAAGCTACACAGGTAGACAAATGAGTTGCACTAGGAACATGAATAGCAGTGGGTGCAACATGCACTCATCGATGAAACTATGCCTGTACAATTTAAATATCCATCCCAACAGCTGGCACGAAGCAGAGATGGTGAGTAGTATTGTTGATAAAATGCAATGGTTTTAGCAACATGCATGTCATTGTGCACATGCATGTACTCCAACCCGTTCAGCACACTCACCAAGGCGAAGAAAAGAAGCAAGTCCAACTGAAGTTGAACATGTACTTCTACAAGTTAATGCCCATGACTACCAGCACACGCTTGAAGATCAACACAGACATTATGCATTAGTGTGTGCTAGTTTAGCCGCACCCAAGAAGACCATGCGCATGTTAGCAGACGAGTTGGATGAAGGAACCAAACCAATGCACTGGATACAATAGAGGCAAGAGTTCACTTCAGCAAGATGTCACCATGGGGTGTATGCACACCATCACAGATGACCAAGCTTGGCATCATCTTGCCACCTTCACTATCATAAGCATGTCAAAGAGTTGGTCTCATCACAATGGACCGAGTGTCAGTGATGTCTTGCATGGCTTGCTCAAGCCATTTTGTCTCACGTGAGTACATGTGCATTGTAATGTTGAGTCATGTCAAGTGTAAGTCAAGTGTCAATATTTGGATGTAGCAGTCATAGAGTAGGTAAAGGTTCATGAGGGTAGTTAAACTATCACAAAGGGAAATGTCAAGGATCACCCCACCCTTTTCTATAACTAATCCCTCATAACTCATTGTAAATGCTTTTGGTCAGCCGAGCTTCTGATAAGGCTATTATGGAGCTATAACAAGGGTCTCTTTCACCTCTAATTACCTCACATTAATATGTCAATCCGGGAACATTTTGTTATTTCAAAGAGTGTATCAGTCTGAGGCTATCATTTGCCAAAGTAATGCTAGTAGCACAGTGTCTGAAAATACAAGAGTAAATGGATGCTTGTTTACAGCTAACTACTTCAAAAGATTAAATCACACATTCAGAAGACTGAGCAATTTATCAGTCAAGGGTTCGATAGCAATAACTCATCCCTTTGGAAACAGATGGAAAAGGAAATTAGAGAATAGATCGTGGATCTGGGAGCCGGACAATAGATGTTAATGCTCACTACAGCCTGAGATCGTTCTTCACACCAAAATAAAAAATGACAAGAAATGGAACAACAATTAAGAGATAGAACAACAAACGTGAAATGGAACAACAAATCTGAAATGGAACAACAAATCTGTGATGGAAAAACAAATCGGAAATGGAACATCAAATCTGAAATGGAATAGCAAATCGGAAATGGAACAACAACTAAGTCTAACAAGTAGTAACACCTTAGTCTATCAGATCAAATGCACCAATCGTAATCTATAGGAATCAAACGACAATCCTTCACTCTTAAGAGCAGATGGAATAACACACCAAAATGGAATAGCACTGATTACTGATGAATTATGGAACAACGCTTGAAAACCATATATACACACAACACACTTAAATAGTAATCCGATCCAGTTATCACCTCAGTTAGAAAGAGTACGACTGCATTTCAAAATAGAACAACATTGTTTACAAATCCAACAATCACAAAGAACATAACTTCCAAGATGAATTCTGTAATGTTAATGAACAAGTGCACAACACAAAGGCTCTGTAATGGAACAACAACAATATTCTATAAAGACTAGCAGTATTATATCAACACCTAAGAGAACAGTAATACGATGCAGAGTCAATACAATAGTTTTTTCTTTAGAAACCTCAATAAATTAAACATAGCAGAACATGTGATGTAAACTTACAAAACATATCAGATTACCAAATAACGTCAATAAGAAAACCACGCATCAACCAAACGTAATGGTACAAGAGCAAGTGTCCTCCAGGGCTAGGCCCTTAGCCTCCAGGGGTACATCGGTTGAAGTTATTCCAGGCTCAAAGATGAAATAATAACTAAGTTTGTATTAACGCATAAAGTGAAATTACAATAGATCAGTTCTTAACGAGACTCGATGATCAAAGTTTTGATCTTAAAGGAAATTACATCAACACAACAACGTCCCCCCTTGAGCTAACAGTGCTGTCCCTTTTATAAGGGTGAAGGCGGAGATATCTAAGTGCAGAAATAGATAAAACAACGATCCCTGGGGATCAAGGATCTTGAGGGATTCACCGAACCGTTAATCTTTAGTCATTTCTTTTCTTTCTTGTGCCGAGCCAATATCTCTGCTTCCTTTCCAGGGCTGATTCGCTTTGATTTTCTTTGCCTTGTTTTCATATGGTCTCCCGTCAAAGGGACAGTGGTTAACCCGTCCTTGTCCTTTTGTTTGGAATGACAACTTCCTGTTTTTCCTTCTTCTTGCATAAGGAAATGAAAATTGTCAGTGTTTTCGTCTTGCATATTAATCTCACATGTTTTATTACAATTCTTTATTATTTTCCGAGTTCATGATGCAAAAAGGTTTGTAAGTTCTAATGAAAAGATGCTGAAATAATTATCAAAACATACCTTTTTTAGTACTCCAGACACCCCCCTGCTTACCCTTTTTCATGCCGTCATGAAAACATTGTAGTTGATGTGTAAGGCAGTGAGTGAGTAGGCTTGAGATGGAATCTCATGTGAAGGCCGACAACCATGATGCGTAACTAGGTATTCAAAGAAATGGTCTGTCTCACCCTCAGGCATCTCATACAGGGCTTGGTATCTAGGTGCAGGGTGCCAAATAATTGGACTCTGGAACCTATATCCTAACTAGGATCCCTGCCCTCAGAATGATTTCACCATAGAGGTGCAAGCGGTTGGCAGCTAATTTAAAATTCTCATACTTAAATGGTTCCCTGAGCTGGATATTCGGATTAGAGATTTGATACCGAAATTTAGTTACATCAATGGCAGGGTCTTTGATAGAGAAAAAGTATTCTAATCCCTGCCGAATGATTGCCTCATGCATGGGTCCTAATGCTTCAATTACACCTGG
>APFE031722060.1:0-64502 GCA_000404065.3 Pinus taeda
TCTGAGTTAGGCACAGTGCGTACTTGTGCGCACTGTACCTTTGCACACAGAGCGGCCACGCACCTGGCTCAACAGGCTGCCTGCGTACCCTGGTAAAGTTTAGAAAATTTCCCTTTTTTGCTTCTTGAGTGATTTTTTATACTCCCTCTTAGAAAATTTCCCTTTTTTTTATCCTCGGTTCCAAGTGTTATATTTAGTGCTTTGAGCTACACCTTCCCGTTGGCGGGGTACGCATAAGGATAGCTTTGCTGATTGGAAGGAATACAAGAAAATGATGAAGTTGAGGTTTGGGTATGCCAATACCCATATGACAGAAAAATACACTGGGAAGGATGATCCGTATGAGCATTTGGCACAATGGACTAAAGCATGGGGAGAGGAACCTTAGCCTAAATGGGTTCACATATTTTTTCACACTTTAGATACCATTCCAATGAACTAATCCTTGGAAACTAAGTTGTGACATGGGATGGCCAAATGGGATATCCTAAAGGAAGTCTTCCTATTAACTTTCAATTTTGAATACGACTTTGAGTGCCTTGATGAGGTGCTCTAAGAAATCAAAGTTGTGATCTTTAAAATACCTAAGGAACTGGTAGAATGGGTTCAACCAGATTGGAACATGTAGTTGCGCCATGTGGTGGAATGTTATAATGTGACTACAGAAGAAGGTGAATATGACCCTAGAAACATTGATATTCCTAAGTCCGAAGGACAACACAAGGTCGAGGGACCTAAAGCAGCAATCCCCAACATATTGGAGCCTTTAAAGACTAAATAGGTAAATATTAGGTTGGACGCGCAACCAAAGTTTGCTAATATATGCAACTATTAGGATGAAGATATGGTTGATAAGGTCGCAAAACTACTACACGAATATCAAGACTTGTTTCCCACCAAGTTCTCAGATCTAAAGGGGATAGTAGGGGATTTGGGCATTATGAAGATTACTTTGAAGCCAAACGTGAAGCTTGTAAGGTATCGCCCCTACGGACTAAATCCCAAATATAAGGAAAAGTTGCACAAGGAGTTTGATAAAATGTTGGAGGCATGGATCATTGAACTAGTGGGAGAATTTGACTAGGTGAATCCCATGGTAGTCCAAGAGAAGAAGCAGTAGGATGAAATTCGGATATGTGTTACGACCAGAGGAAGTTAAATGATATGTGTGTCTATGACCCATTCCCAATGCCATTTACAGATGAAGTGCTAGAGAATGATGGAGGGAAGGAAGCCTACTCATTCACTGATGGGTTCTTGAGGTACCATCAGATCAAGATCATGCCGGAGGATCGCAGCAAGACCACATTCATGATTGAATGGGGTTGTTTTCAATACACGGTAATGTCATTTGGGCTAAAGAATGCGCTTGCGATATTTTCAAGAGTAGTAATTAATCCTTTTAAGGAGTTTATCCATAAGTTCTTAGAAGTCTACTTTGATGATTGGACCATATTCAGGTTGGTAAAGTGCCATGTTGCTAGTCTGCGCCTTATGTTGGATACCTGTCGGAGGCATCAAATCACCCTTAACCTGAAAAAGTGCATCTTTTGCGTACCATATGGAATATTACTGGGTCATGTGGTTTGCAAGCAGGGATTGATGGTAGACCCTACCAAGATAGTTTTCATTATCAATTTGGAGGCCCCGAAGAATGTAAAATATTTGCTCGTAACATTGGGCCATACGGGGTATTATAGGAAGTTTATCAAGGAAGATAGCTTTCATTATCAATTTGGAGGCCCTGAAGAATGTAAAATAGTTGCTGTAACATTGGGCCATATGGGGTATTATAGGAATTTTATCAAGGCATATGCGCAAATAATTGCGCCAATGGAGAGGTTGTTGAAGAAGGATGCAAAATTTTGTTGGGACGAAGATTGTTAGAGAATTTTAGACAGCTTGAAGGAGAAAAATGCCACTGCGCCCATTTTGTTGTTCTCGGATTGGAAAAAGGAGTTTCATGTTCATGTAGATGCATTCTGTATTGTGCTAGGTGTGGTGCTGACCCAACCAAGCGAAGGTGATATTGATCATCCTATAGCATTTGCGAGTAGGAAATTTTCAAGGGCAGAGAAGAACTACTTGAGTAGAAAGTGCGAAGGACTAGCAATGGTGTATGTGCTATAGAAATTTCAGTATTATCTGTTAGGTCCGTACTTCAGAATGTATACAGACCATTCTGCTCTAAAATACCTAGTCAATAAGCCTGTGTTGGGGGGGAAGATTTTCCAATGGTTGTTTCTATTTCAGGAATATGATTCTGAGGTGATCGTGAAGCCCGGATGCTTGAATAATGGTCTTGATCACCTATCCCAGATTGAGACTAGGGATGAGCCTACAAGTTTGGAATAAGGGTTTCCTGATGTGCATCTCTTTGCTTTTCGTGTCACAAATGATCAATTTAAATATATAATTCAATTTTTGTCTACAAGAACAACCATGGAAGGTTATTCAATGCAACAGATGAAGAAATTGGTGGTCTGCACAACTGACTTCTCTAGGATCACTAGACACTTATACAAAATGGGCTCTAATGAGATATTATGCAGATATGTCCTAGAGTATGAATGACCAAGCATTTTGGTAGATGCGCATGCAGGAGTAGTAGGAAAACATTATGCATGAAGAGAGACCATGCAAAAAATCTAGCACACAGGACTTTGGTGGCCAACATTGCATAAGGACTCGAAGGTGTATTGTAGGGTGTGCGATTATTGTCAAAAGATGAGGATACCATTGCAAAGGGATGAGTTTCCATTAAATCCACAAATAATCTTGCAAGTGTTTGATAAATGGGTGATCGAATTTATAGGTCTGATTCAGCCACCAGGGAAAATGACTGAGGTGTGATACATTATTACAATAACTGAATACTTGACTTGATGGGTAGAGTAACAACTAGTGAAGGACTGTAGTGTAGCTACCACTATGAAGTTCATCTTCGAGTTTATTTTGTCCTAGTTTGGCTGCCCTAAAATCTTAATGAGTGATAGGCGCACACACTTCCTAAATGAAACAATTACTGCGATGCTTGAGCAATTCCAGGTATATTACCAGAAGAGTACGCCATATCACCCTCAAGTTAATGGTATAGTAGAAGCCTTCAATAAAATATTAGAGAGCGTGTTGACAAAGGTTTGCAATGCAAAGTGTAATGATTGGGATATGTGCACACTAGCAATCCTTTGGGCATATAGGACCACTTGTAAAAGTTTATAGGCCAAACCCCTTTTCGTTTGGTCTATGGGAAGGAGGCTATAATTCCCATGGAATATATTATGCCAAGTCTGTGGATTGCAACACTAATAGATATGGATGATCACGATATTATAGAGGATCACCTTGCACATCTGGTAAAACTAGAAGAAGATCGGTTTCTAGTAGGATTTCATAAACAGGTCCAAAAGGCTCATGAAAAGGCATGGCATGATCACCATATAAAGCAATGCACCTTCCAAGTTAATGATCTGGTATTTCTATATGACAACAAATTTGCAAAATTCACAGGGAAGTATTAGATGCATTGGTTGGGACCCTACGTCATAAAAGAAATTACGGATGGTGATGCAGTTCAGCTCGCAAAGCTGAATGGATAATTCTTTCCAGGAAAAGTGAATGGCAGTCGATTCAAGCTGTACATAGGTGATCATGCCCCTATGCAATGACCACATGATGGCGGGACAGTCTTATTACTCTAGGCAGTGCAAGGAAGTATGGGACTATAAACTACACTGCCCAAATGTGGGAAATACGAAGTAAGAGAGTCACACGATGGATGGAAGTAAGGTGCACAGGAGAGTTGCATTGTAGAAGCTATGCCACAAGGATTTGCATCGCATGACTGGTCACAAAGTGACAGTTGGAAGCATTATAAATGATTGGATGGAGAAATTTCCGTTAGACGGAGTGGGGAAGTCGCATTTATGGGGCATATATTTGGAAATCTTCCGCCAAAGATGCATTAATGATAGGAAATTGGAGGGAAAGGCTGGATCCTAATTTGAGTTCACCTATAAATCTGGCATGTCACCCCGCATTCGAACACTTTACTTCCAGAGAATTGGTATTAAGCTTTTTTTCCTTGTTTTGTGCCAAGATTTTAACTGTATGTCTGAGCCAGATTAGGAGGAGCTCTTCTCATGTCTAGGGTGGGCTAATGTTCCTAAAGATTTCTGTAAGGTATTTCTAGAAATAATGACTGCAACTCCCCCTAAGACAAAAGAAATGACCTCTGTCCTTGCAGGATTTCTGACTACTGCAACTAGGTCTCCCAAACCTAAGCCTTATGTTCTAAATCCTTTTATGACTGATAAGAAGTAGAAGAAACTATAGCAGATGCCGGTGAGGTTGTCACACAGAAAAACCCCACGGAAATCCACCAGAAGGGGAAGATGGACCGATCTTAGTAGCCCACTGAGCCACTGGATTTCGAAGAGGAAGAATTGCATGGAGGCATAGAGGATATAGATGTTGAGGAGGGTGAGCCAATGAATCAACTCCTGAAGTATATCCCCGCACGCAAGGCCAGAGCTATGGTACCCAAAGATCGTAACAATCCCAAATTCATGGTGTCTACATCACTACCTTCGAAGAAGGTGGTCTTTGAGGGCACATTGTTGGCCTGCATTTCAACTTTAAAATTGGAGGATTGGGACTTAGGAGATCATAAGAAGTTCCATCAACTCGCGCCAACCAAATACCTATCCAAGATACATTATGAATAAACAGGGGTTACATGGTTGGAGCCGATGAAATGGGTCACTGGTGTTGACACTACGGGCCTCCTCAACATGCTATGGGTGTCGCATTTCAATCGCACCATCATAAATACTATGTGTGTCTGGAAATTGCTTACATTTGTGCACGATGGGTGTCTATGGCTGGGAGAACCCATCCCAATCATAGACATGCTGATCCACTAGATCACCTTGCTGCCATATCAATTTGTGGATCCAGCGAAAGCATTTGGAGGAAAAACACAAGACAAGAAACTCGCAGAACATATGAAGAGTGAGTATGGGCTAATAAAGAAGTCGCGTGGATATTCTATCTGCTGTATTTCAGATCCTGCGGTGTAGTTCCCTATGCAAATATTTGTGGGCAAGATCATGTGGAAGTGTTGTGCAGATGAGGTTCCAACACTTGTCATTTCTTTGGCTACGGAGTACGCCAAAGGAGTCCAATATAACTGGGCTCAATACTTGTGCAAATTTTTTTTGGAGAACTACAAGGAGGCCCAAGATGAGCGCAAGGTATTTCATTACCCCTGGTTGCTATTTTTTATAGCATTGGTGGCATGGAGGACACCAGAAGATAACCAATTTCCTCTCCAAGAGTCGGACCTTCCAGAGGTAGCGAAGTTCGCTTCACTCTAGGCTATAAAGGACCCTACGCGAGTGAAGGAGACTAAGATATTTTGGGCTCTGGTTGAGATGGATCCTTGCACAGTGATTAGCTAGAGTCCGAGGTTGTTGCCCACACTATATTACCAATACGAGCCCTGCGCTGATTTCAAATCAGACTTCCACAACTTTTATGTTCATGCAAGGAGGGATCCTAAGGAGACATGGAACAAGTTTACTTACCTGGTGGGTGAGGATGACGTCATGGAGATTGTGGGCAAGTGGCTAGGTTAGGCCCTTCTCGAGTAACTTATTGAATTCTTCAACCATTCCATTGGCTTGAGGATGGTAAGGGTTTCTCTTGTGATATTTGATCAAAAATTTATTTAAGAGAGAAGTAACAATTTCATTAATGAAATGATCTCCTTGATCACTAGTTAGGCTCTTCGGACATCCAACTCTAGAACGTATGTTTTTCAAAGATGAATCTTGTTGTTGAATCAGTTGTATAGTCCTTGACTGGCTTAGGCACCACCCACAGAGTGAGGTACTTTGCAATTTTGATGATGTATCTGGCATGGGAATGACACATGTATAGATGTCCTACAATTAGTTGATAATATGCCACTCTTATTATCAGGTGTCTTTTATGCATTGTTGTGTATCCTTCCGTGCAGTGTCCTGTTGCTAATAAGCTAAAAATCTCCTCCATATAATTTGGTATGGCCTCTACTCAGAACAAATCAGCATCTGGAAGTTGGTCATCTAGAGGTCCTTCATTTATCCTGACTCCAACCTTGACAAGTGGTCTGGCCCCTCATTTAACCTTCCCATTTGATAACCACTTCAAATGTGAACTCTTGGAATAGTAACAACCATCGACAAATCCTTCCTTTTAAGACTAGCTTGTTTACCAAATATTTTAAAGCTGAATGGTCTGTCAAAAACTTGAATGGTGTCCCAGGAGATAGTGCCTGAAATTTTGTAAGGAGTAGACCATGCTCAATGCTTCTCTTTCTATTGTGGTGTAGTTCTTCTTTAATGTTGATAGTTTCCTACTAATGAAGTAAATTGGGTGGTCTAGGTTTCTTTCTCCGGGTTGCACCAGTACTTCTCCTAGTGCAATTCCTGGTGCATCAATGTGTACATGGAATTGTTTATTCCAATCTAGATATACTAAGATGGGAGCCCTCACCATTTTTTCTTTTACTTTTTTTAGTGCTACTTGACAGGTCTCTGACCACACGAAGGCTTTCATCTTATTTAGCAGTCTCTCCATGGGAGTAGTAATCGAAGCATAGTTGTGGATGAATCAACGATAATATCTAGTGTGGCCTAGTGATGATTGTAGTTTCTTCACATTATTTGGTGGATCCATATTTACCATCTCTGTAATTTTTGCGGGATCTACACAGACACCATCCTTGAAAGCAATATGGTCCAACACTGTTTTGAATGGAACTGCAAAGATGCATTTCTTCATATTTAAGGATATTTGCAACTGTCTGCACCACTCAAACATCACTCGAAGGAGGTTGGGGTGTTTCTTTAGTAGGTTGTATATTGTCCAAACATCCATGTATATTTCTAAGAATTGGTGGATGTAATCTCTGAATCCAATTATGATAATTCAGGAGAAAACAACAGGTGCATTCTTCAGAACGAATGGCATGACATGATAGGCATAAGACCCCCATTCTGTGGTGAATGTTGTTTTCTTCTTATCTTCTTCCGCTATGCAAATGTTGTAGTGGCTACAACCAACCTCCAAAATTTTCCCTGCTAACCATCCTTAGTAGCATGTCTTGCATTATTAAGTACATAAGCTTCATTGGTTTTTCAGAAGCGTGTAATCTTGTGCATGATGATTTGTTTCAGTCCCCTCATAGGCTGCCAGTCCAAACTTGGGCCAGCTGCTGGCTGAGCAACTCCCTCAGAAAATTTGCACAATTCTAGAGGGGAACCAACCTTCCCTCTAGAAATTCTACAAATCTGTTGGGTAGCCTGTTGGGCCTAGAATGCAATGCAGTCAAACAACCTTCCTCAAAAAAATTGCACAATCTAACCTAGCACAATAGCTTAGTGCAGAAATTACGCAATTTTTGGCAACAATCACTTGCTCCTCCCACAAATTGCGCAATCCCTCTAGACATCTTATTCAGATGGGGTCCCTTGGGTTAGTTTATGGGTTAAGATAACCCAAGTTTGATATATTTTTGTAATTAATATAAAGTCTCCATGATTTGTGGATGCGGAGTGCATAGATGACTAGGAGTCAAAGTGGTTTAGCCCCTTATTTTATGTAAATTTTGATTCGGTTTTGAGATCTACTCATGGTCCGTCGACCATGGCATTGTAAGAAAAAGGCTATAAATAGGTGTGTCTTAGAGAGCCTAAGGCATGTTTTTTCATGTAATTGATGATGGACGGGAAGTGATAGCGAAGAGAAGCGAGTTATATTGGAGAAGAAATGCTCTGCAGCTGAGTGCGCAGAGGCCTAGGTAGAGTCTGCAGACCCTTGTAGCTGAGTGCGTAGGGTAGTTTAGAGTATGTAATCCTAAACTGAATATCAATAAAGACAGTGTCTAAAGCATTCTTTCATATGTTGTTTAATTTTGTTTATGATATATGTTGTTTATGAATAATGTTTTTGTGAAATATTGATTGAATAATGCACAATTATCTTTAATAATCCTTAAGAAATGTGCACAATGCATTATAGCACTTTCACGAAGACTCTGATGAATTATGTGATGTTTACTAATAACTTAAGTAGATTTGCGTGAACACTAATTTAAGGTTGTTCTATGATGCATGTAATTGGATAGCTCAACTGTTAAGGGTCCGCAAATATTGATCATAGACCTTCGCGAATGTCTGAAGGCAACTTTAACTGAGTTGTAGTAGTGTGCCCTAAGTGTTTACCGATATACACGAAGGTAGATATAAGGTGCTAAAAGACATCACACTAATCTATGGATGCACAAACTTGCCTCCAGCATCCCCCCATACTGCTTCAGGTGAGATAATAACCTACACTACATAGGTTGTCGCTGAAAGGGCCAGTAGTGTAGGGTTTTGTTGGTTGGTGCAACTAACTCCGAACCTGGGTCAGGACCCCCTTAGCCAACAAATGGTTCCATTGCTAGGACCGGGATCTGCTTGAAATAGATGTGTGATGTCGCATCGCTAGAATCCGACCAAGAAGGAAATTGAAAAGTGGTTGGATCAGAATATTCACGAGTTCGCGGTGCAAGAAAAAAGGAATCTGTGTTTGTCAAAGGAAGAGTGGTTGAATAGGTATTTGTATATAGAGATACATGAGATCTTCTTCTGCACCTTCCCCATTGAACTATACGAGTGGTTGGCTAAATTGACAGTTAGCCAAGGAAGGTGGAAGCTCAATAATCCGATAGTGTGGACTCCTGAACTAGTGCAGAGGTTGGAAGCCTCTGAAAACAAGATCACACAAGCTGTCAATCAGTGGCTTGATTGGATTATAGGAGGATTTGTTATGGAGTTTGCAGTTGATACCTCAGTTAGCTACAATGAAGCGGAGTGAATATTTTTCAAAGGACCACGAGGTAAGTATTTAAGATCTTTGAATACTTGGATTGAAACATTTTTTTGTGAAAAACGGGTGGTGCCATTACCTTGATGTTCGGATCTACACAAAGTCGAGAACTCTTTAGAAACCGTGAAGGATCAGGACCAGAGTATAGTCCTTTGATTGCACCTCCCTTAAGTGACAACGAAGGGGTGGAAAAAACTCCATCATGAAGCGTTGTTCAGCTAATCACTCAGGGGTTTGCTCAAATAAATCATCCATTCACTCCACCTCAGCCTTCACCTCCGCCTCCACCTCCACCACATACACCTTCACCAACACCTCCACCTCCACCACCACCATTCAACATGGTGAACACGATGAAGCTACCGATTTTCAAAGGCATAGGGAATGATGATACGAAGAAATTTTGGTTTGTTGCGAATGTTGTGTGGACGGTGCAACAAATTACTGATGACAATATAAATAAAGCACAGTTGGTTACTCCTTTGTAGGATCACACACTAACTTGGTATATTAAGTATTTTTCTGATAATCCTCTTGCATCACATGCAGAGACTAAGGTGGCTTTAAACAAGGATTTTAGTAAGCCTAAGTTTGATTCACAGTCAGTAGTTGGATTTAAAGAGATCATGATGAGGACTGATGAGATGCCCTAGGAATTAAATCAAAGGTTGAAGTGTCATATTCAAGAAGATAACATGCAACTCTCAGATAGTTAGCATTGTGAATGGTTTATAGCTTCAATTCTTCCCCAGTTGAGAATTTCTCTGTCACAACAAAAGATAGGAATGCATGAAGAAGCCTTTGAAATCAAGATGAGGTTGCATGCAACACCTATTCAAGATGCCTCCTTGGGGGTACAACAGATTTACTCTTAGCTACAAAGCTTACACCTATAGTTATAGAGTTTGAAGAAAGAAAAGGAGATTAAACTAGAAGTGCGTGTGGAAGTCTTGTGTTTTAAGTGCAAGAGCCAGGGGCACAATAAATACCATTATCCAGTGTATGCGAATTATATTACAGGAGGCAGGTTGATTCCCCTTAAACCATGGTGTGCTATTTTTCAGGTTGTTGGACAACATGTGATAGATGATTGTCTTTTGCTTCAAAAGTTCATTCAGACACCTTAGCAGTTATTTTGTAACTTCTGCAAATCTATGGGCCACAATGAGCACCATTGTCGTAGCTATGAGATGATGATGGAAAGAACACCTACATACCGAATGCAAGCAAAAACTCGGACCCCAGATTAGGGGGCCAAAGGGGCGCACAGAGGTTATTAGAAGAAGAGTACGAGGTCGTGGAGGAGGAGGACCTGGTAGAGGTTATGGTCAGGTCATCTGCTACAACTATAGACATCTGGGGCACTATGCGTGAGAGCGACAAAATTAGACATGCCCATCTTGTCAATATTGCAATCAGTTTGACCATTCTATAGAAGAGTGCCCAATTATGATAGCTAAGATGTAGGAGAAGAAAGTGCAGCCTCAATGGTCTACATAGAACTTACAGATGTTGAAAGCAGAGACCCACGAGGAGGATCATAGCGTGAACATAGTGCTAAGAAGTGGAATAAAGACTGGTGATGACAAAGGTAAAAGGCTTGAGGAGGACAGATGGGTCTGCAAGGCCCTAGAGAAGGAAGTCAGTTTTGATCTGGCACACGCCAAGGAGACTTTTATGGAAGTCAAGAAGAACTTTTTTGAGGCATCCACCTCGGGAATTTAGGACATGGTGCAAGAGACCACCACGCCTACAGAAGTTGACCCCTCTGTACTCACCACATTTTTGGAAACTTGCATAAAACTATTGTGCGATAGGAAGGTTGTGGAGGGCCTATAGGAATTGATAAAAAATTATGCCAACAAAGAGAAGGTTCCTAATGGACACCGAGTGGTTAGGAAAATTGGCAAACATAAAGCACAAACAGGGTGTGAGATGAGGCTTACCATGCAGATAGGTGACTATGAGATGGATCAAGTCATCTTGGATCTAGGATTTGATGCGAAAGTTTTTCCAAAACAAACATGGGAAAGGATGGGTAGACCTACACTGCAGTGCTCTCCAATTCAGCTCATAATGGAAAACCAATAGAAAATCATCCCCATGGGATGATTATATGGAGTAACAATCGATATAGAAGGTGCGAGCGTGCTGAACGATTTTGAATTTATAGAGATTGTTAATGACAATAATCCGTATCCCACGCTCCCGGGAATTGATTGGGTCATTGACATGAACGAATTCATTAATTTGAAAAAGAGGACAATGTCATTTGAAAGAAAATTGCTTCAGGTTGTAGTATTGTTGGACCCTGCAAAAGGGACATAATATAATGAACCAACCTGCTATTATGAGGAGAGTGATGATGAATTGGATCAAATTTACAAAATAATAGTGTGAGACCAGGACTAGATCAATCTGATGGCAAATGGACGAATTGTGTGGGACCGGGAGAGTTCCTACACCTCTGATTCAGATGAAGAATTGGAACATTGGCATAATCATTTGCATGAAGTCTCCACATTGCACTGCAATATGATGACAAAATTGTTGCATTGTGTTTCATTGGAAGTAAGGAAATTACCCTATTATGATGGTTTAACTAATGTTGACCTATTTTTGGATGAATTTGAGTGAGAAGTCTCTGAGGATCACCGCTTCCAAGCATTAGATTTGGCACGGTGCGCTACGCCTACACGACGGTGGGGTACACATAAAGATAGTTTTGCTAGATGGAGATATTATCAAGAAATGATGAGGTTATGGTTTGGGTGTCCTAACACTAAATTGACTAGGAAATATAATGGAAGGGATGATCCACGCGATCACCTAGCGAAATGGACTAAAGCTTGGGGAACAAAACCGTAGCCAGAATTGGTACACATCTTTTGTCATACTTTGGATACCATTCCCATGAACTGGTATCTGGAAACAGAGCTCTGACATGACACAGCGGGGTTGGATGTATTGAAGGAAGGATTCTTATTGACCTTCGGCTTTGAAGATGGCTTCACAAGAATCAATGAAGTGCTACAAGAAATTAAGGTGGTTATCTTCAAAACACCGACGGAACCTATGGAATGGGTTCAACCGGATTGGAGCACCCAATTGCACCATGCACTGGAATGCTATAATGTAACCATTGAGAAGGATGATGAGGATCCAAGGAAAATTAATATCCTAGAGGTAGAAGGGCATCGCAAAGTTGAAGGCCCGCAAATAGGCAACTTGGACATCACCGCGTCATTCAAGACAAAACAAGTAAATATTGGCACTTAAGCAGAATCAAAGTTTGCAAAGATTGGGGATTATTAGGATGAGGCTACTGTGGATAAATTTGTTGAGTTACTCCGCGAGTACCAGGATATTTTCCCCACCAAGTTTTCGGATCTAAAGGGCATAAATGGTGACTTGGGCACTATGAAGATCACTCTTAAGCCAAATGCAAAGACTATTAAGAAGAGGCAGTATCGTCTTAATCCCATATACAAGGAAAAGGTGTGCCACAAGTTGGATAAGATGCTGGAGGAGAGCATCATAGAACCTGTGGAGGAATCTGATTGGGTGAGCCTGATGGTGGTTTAGGAGAAGAAATAGAAGAGTGAAATAAGGCTTTGTGTAGATCTGCAAAAGCTTAGTAATGCATGTGTCCACAACCCATTCCTGGTACCATTTATGGATGAAGTATTAGAAAATGTTGGTGGGTAGGAGGCCTACTCATTTAGTAATGGATTATCAGGGTATCATCAGATCAAGGTCATGCTAGAAGATAGGAGAAAAACAAACTTCACAATGGAATGGGGATGTTTCCAATACACTGTGATGTCCTTTGGGCTTAAGAATGTGCCTGTGATATTTTCTCACATAGTTATAGCAACAGTTAAGGAGTTCATCCATAAGTTCCTAGAAGTTTACTTTTATGATTGGGCAGTGTTTGAATTAGTGAAGTGCCATGTAGCAAGTCTGCCCTTGATGTTGGATATGTGTCACAAGTACCAGATCACACTGAATTTAAAGAAATGCATATTCTATGTTCCCTTCGGGATCTTTCTGGGTCATGTGATATGTAAGCAAGGACTGATGGTGGACCCTGCAAAGATTGTGGTGATAGTGAATCTGGAGGTCCCGAGGAACGTTAAGCTGCGTGCAACACTCGGACATGATGGCTATTATAGAAAATTCATCAAAGCTTATGCTCAAATTACTGCACCCATGGAGAAACTACTGAAGAAGGATGCAACATTCTATTGGGACGAAGAATGTCAGCACAACTTGGATGTATTGAAAGAAAAGATGGTCACCACGTCGATTTCAGTATTCCCAGATTGGAAGGAGGAGTTTCATGTCCATGTGGATGCCTCTTGCATTACGTTCGGTGCAATGCTAACACATGTTGGTGAAGGAGAAATGGACCATCCTATAGCCTTTGTGAGTAGGAAATTATTGAAGGTTGAGAAAAATTATTCGATGACTGAGCAAAAAGGATTGACCATGGTGTACGAATTGTAGAAGTTCAAGAATTATCTGTTAGGGGGGCATTTCAAAATGTACACAGATCATTCTTCCCTGAAGTACCTGGTCAATAAGCCTATGTTGGGGGGGAAAGATCTACAGATGGTTGCTACTATTTTAACATTATGACTTTGAACTCATTATAAAGATAGGGAGGTTAAATGCAGGACCTAACCATTTGTCGCAGATCGAAATAAGAGAGGAGCCTAATAGTAAGAAGGGTTGCCAAATGCGCATCTCTTCATGGTGCACATAGAAGATAAGAATTTTGTCATTATTATTCACTTCTTGACTAAGTTGATGGCACCAATGGGGTATACAAGTCAGAAAAAAAAAGGAATTCGTAGTGCACGAAATAGATTTTTCATTTATTGAGAGACATTTGTATAAGATGGGTTTAGATGAAATATTGTGAAGATATGTACCAAATTTTGAGAGGGGTAGCATTCTCGCTGAGGCTCATGGGGGAGTTGTGGGAGGTCATTATGCAGGCAAGGCTACTGCGTAGAAGATTTTGTGCACTGGACTATGGCGGCCAACACTACACAAGGATTCCAAGGTGTACTGTAACGAATGCGATGCATGTCAAAGAACTGGTAGACCATCGCAAAGGGGTGAGTTTCCACTACATCCTCAAGTGTCCTTGAAGCCATTTGAGAAATGGGCGATTGATTTTGTTGGGCCAATTCAATCCCCAGGGAAGAAAACAAGTGCGCGCTACATTATCACCATGACAGAGTATTTAACCAGATGGGCAGAAGCACAACTGGTTAAGGATTGTACAGGGGATATGGCAGCAAAGTTTTTGTTTGAATATGTGTTAACCAGATTTGGCTGCCTGAAAGTGTTGATGAGTGACAAAGGTACACACTTTCTGAACGAAGTGATTAACACCTTGACTGAAGAATTCTAGGTCTACCATCCGAAGATCACACTGTATCACCCATACGCCAATCAAACTATTGAAACCTTCAAAAAGATTTTGGAGAATGCGCTGATGAAGATTTGCAACGCGCAACAGAATGACTGGGACGTGTGCATACCTGCAGTGCTATGGGCTTATAGGACTACTTGTAAGAAGCTAACAAGGCAAACATTGTTTAGGTTAGTATATGGGGTCGAAGTTGTAATGTCGATGGAGTATATTGTGCCTATTCTGCGCATAACAACACTGAGGAATATGACGGATCACAAGGCCTTGGAGGAATGGCTCACGCGACTAATGGAGCTCGAAGAGGATATATTTTTGGGAGGATTTCATCAACAAGTACAGAAGAAACGTGAAAAATCATGGCATGATCACCACATCAAGCTCCACACATTCAAAGGTAAATGATCTAGTCCTATTATATGATATTAAATTCACTAAATTTCTGGGTAAATTCTAGATGCACTAGTTAGGGCCATATATTTTCAAAGATATTACGGATGAAGGCCCAGTTTAGCTTGCAAAGCTGAATAGGGAACCTTTTCTGAGAACAGTGAATGGGAGCAGGCTGAAATTGTATACAGGGGATCCAACACAATGACTATATGGCATCAAGATAGTCTTAGTGCTCTAGGCAGTTGCAATGAAGCACGAGACTATAAACTACACTAACCAGTTTGGAGGACAACACAAAAAGCAGGCTATGCAGAAATTGACGAAGCTACAATCTATGAAACTACACATAGGAAGCTATGCCATGGAGGGAGGTACCATGCAACACAACTGAAAAGTGACCATTGGAGTCATTATTCATGACTTGACGGCCATAAGACAACTAAGAGGACCGGGATGGCATAATTTAAGGAAAAATTCTTTGATGACCTACTGCCAAAACAACATTAATTGTCAGAAATTAGGGGGAAAGATTGTATTTGAATTCAAAAACTCCTATAAATTACGTGTGGCAGTCCAACAAATAACACTTTTCACTCTCAGAGTTTCTAGTGAGATTTGTCGTATGTCGCCTATCAACCGATTGTATTAGGAAGATTTAGTCATGAGCCCTGCATTGTCTAAGTTGTTTGAGCTAAATCAGAAATTTATTTGAGGAAAAATGCTCGAACCAAGTCCTGTTGAAATCGTAATTACTGGTGGTGATGTTGCTTCTAAGGGAGCTTCCTCAGAAGTGGTAAGTATGGAAGCTCCAGCTCCTGTGCCTACGGCACCAAGGTCACCTAGGCCAAAGCCTATGCCTACCAAAGAAACCCAAACAGTGAAACCGAAGAAGGACAAGTAGAAGAAGTCGGTGCAAGTACGTGCTTCCCCAAGAAATCATTCTGAAACACGGTATCCGAAGAAAGATAAGTAGAAGGTAGTGGACATGGAGGTGGAAGAAGGCCAGGGAACGGAAGGCATTAATGCTGAAAGAATAGAACCCATAACGAGGCTCCCTACATACATCCCTCTATGGAAGGGAAAGGAGAAGGTCATGAAGGACCCATATTCTAAGAAGTTCACCATTTCCATGCCCCTACTACCTGAGCAAGTTCCTTTTGAAGGTCCACGGCTCGTATGGATCCCACTATTAAAAATGGAGGATTGGGACCTTGCATATCACGCTAGGTTTCCCCACTTGGTGAAAAATAAGTATATGAGGAAGGTTTACTATGCAGAATCAGGTGTAACAGCATTAGAGATAGAGGAATGGGTCCGCGTTGTGGAGAACTTGGGGTTACTCAATCTTCTGTTGGTACCCCATTATCACTGCACCCCCATTAGCACAATTTATGTGCACTATATGCTCACATTGGTGCATGATGGGTGTCTATGGCTGGGAGGGCCTATACCCATCACAAATATGCTCATTCACAGAATCACACACCTACCTTATAAGGGCGCAAACCTAGCCAAGCAGTTTGGCAGAAAGATGGGGGAGAAGGATGTTGCAGAAAGAATGAAGAAAGATTATGGCCTCATGAAGAAGTCACAAAAA
The DNA here is from genome assembly GCA_000404065.3 of Pinus taeda. NCBI lineage: Eukaryota > Viridiplantae > Streptophyta > Pinopsida > Pinales > Pinaceae > Pinus > Pinus taeda. The sequence continues at coordinate 16,353 of APFE031722060.1, forward strand.
TATTCAATCCTTTCTATCATAGACCTGACATTTCAATTGGCCACCCAGATCTTAGTAGGGAAAGTAATGAGGAAATGTTGAGCGGATGACGTTTCAATGCCTATAGTTTCCCTGGCTGCACAGTGCATGAAAGGCGTGCAGTTTAATTGGGCTAGATACCTTTGTCTGGGGTTCCTGGTGAACTGATGTAAGGCCCAGGATGAAACCAAGTAGTTTCATTACGCTTGTTTATTGCTATCCATTCTATTAGTCACGTGGAAGTTTTTGGAGGATAGTTAGTTTCTTCCACTTGAGGAAGGGTTACCAAAGGGCACGCAGTTTGCTTCGTTATGGTCTACCAAAGATGTCGTGCGGATCGCAGAGACGAAGATCTTTTGGGTCCTGGAGATGGATCTCCACATGGCCATTAATCAGTGCCCAAGGTTGTCTGGAACCTTGTTCGCGTAGCTGTCAGCGTACGTGGCATTCAAGGCTGACTTCCACAGGGTGTACATTCAAGTGTAGAATGATCTAGAACATAAGTGGCATGATTTTCCATATTTGGTGACAAAAAGATATGTATAGGAGGTATTAGCAAAATGGCATGTAAAGCAGCATGCCCCATCAGATTTAGATGTTGGACCAAGAATGGGTGTGGGTAGTTCTACTAAAATGAAGCGAAAGGAGGTAGCTAAGCAAGCTATGTGTACACTTGCGAAACAATGGAAAAAGGAAACTACAGAGAAGGCTTGCATTGAGAAGGAGCGTGCTTCCAAGGAATAGGTAGAATAGGAACAACGCGAGTCATAGAAAGGTGACAAGTCACCTCCACCAACGAAAGAAGAGGAGGAACTTTTAGGGCAAGGTGGTGGAGGAGATGAGGGGCAGAGTACCCCATTCATTCTTAAGAAATGCAGCAAGCTGTAGTAAGAAGGTCCAACGAAAAAGTAGAAATCAGATAAATCATAAGTGGCTCCCATGATCTTAATAGAAGGTGATCTCGATGAGATCAGGGATACCATAGCTGAGGTGTTGCAGTAGTTTGAGCAGCAGTACATGCAGAAGATGGAGAGCGTCCAAAAGGATCTGCACGAGCTGTAGATCCAAGCAAGTAGACTATAGGTGGGCACCGGACAAGCGAGTGCGGAGCAAGTGAACTTGGCCACTAAGACAAGCCAAGCAGTAGAGTTAGTTAGGACTTGAGACCTCAGATGATCTGAAAATGGGTCACTTAGGCTTCTTGTATAACTTACAAGAACCTCTCCCACTTCCAAAGCTTAAATATTCCCAAGTCTTTATGATTAACCAATGTGGAATTAAATATGTGCTTGAAAATAAGGTGTATGTTGGTGTTTATTTCTTACTATTTATGTGCTTTATAATTCTATTGTTTATGCTGATATAACATGCATCTAACAATAAAACAGTGCAGCAAATAACAAACACATAAGACAACAATTTAATATGGAGTTCACCCAAAACTCTTGGGCTACATCTCCTTGATCTCTAGTCAACTCAACTAGGCTCTCTAGGATTATGGTCTAAGTTCTTTTACAAGCTCCATGCTCAACTCCATTGGTTTACACAGAACACAATGGGTTCAGAACACCATCTTATCCCTTGGTTCTGAAGCTCTCGGCTTTCTGGCTCTAGGCTCTGGCTTTGGCTCTCGGCTCTAGCTCTAGCTCTGGCTCTTGGCTCTGGCTTGTGGCTCTAGCTCTTAGCTCTGGCTCTTGCTTTGGCACTGGCTCTTCGGCTTTGGCTTCTTTGGCTCTAGCTTTGGCTTTCTGCAACCTTCAGCTCTCTAGCTTTTCACTTGACCTCCAAGTGACCCTAAAAACTCCCTCAGCTACTCTGCATATTAGCTTTTCACTCTCTCGCTTCTGCCTTGCAACTACCTTCTTTGAGGTACCTTTCCATCTTTTTGGCTACCCCAGTTGTTTCTCTGCAATTCATTATCCCTCTGCAGCTTTGCGGCTTCTCTGCTCCCTGTCAATTAGACTAGCCATCTGGCTCTATGGCTCCGTGGCTTCAAAATGCATCATTGCCTGTAAAAACGCCTGCTTGCAGCATGGCATGATGATCAGGAGCGGTTATAGAGGTTTTGGGGGCTTCTCTTAGGAAAAAACCCAAAAATTGAGAAAATCCCATTACACAGAGAATGTCTACAAAATACAGTATCAGACGTGTATTTCGGACGTGAAATTCCATTCAATCACCCCTAAAATCCCTATCAGGTTCGCCATTAGGCATTATATCGCATCACATTACCGTTTTGGGTAAAATTCCAATTACATGGGCAAATGTTCAAAAACCAGACAAAATCCTTCTATCGGACTTGAAAATTTATCGCATCCACCCTATAATCATATCGAGTCTGCCTTTGGCCACTTTCACACTCTCCCACCATTGATCTACGGGATCTCTGATCCAACATCAATATGTGGTTTTGGGCAACTTTAAGGTACAGAGGTTACCCACCTGAAAAGGTGGTTTCCTTTCTCCTCCACCAAGCCACGCGTCATTTATTATATAGGATCGGGTAGAGTTGGCCCAATACCATTTACCGCTTGAGGCCCACCCGAAATCCCACTGTATCGGAACTCAAATAACATGACATCGCGTTTATAATTCCCTTTCAGGTCCGATTTATCACTTTGGGGCATTTTCCTTTGTATTTCAGTTTTTCTATCAAAATCCGTTAATACACAGAAATCTGAATTCTCGGACTTCAAATTTTATGCAATTGGGCTTATAATTCCATCAGGTCTGGCAATCGCAAGCCGCCAATTTAATCCTAGACGTTCTTCCCAATCCGATGGCTGAGATTGCACGTTGTAATCACTATCGCATATTGCATCGCATATGGCCCAGGGGTTATGTCCATCGTCGATGACGATTCGCCAATCCGATCATCGACTATCGACATATTGCACAATCACAATTGCCAAGTTTGGGGTCCCGATATTGCACACATGTTTGTCTTCGATCCAATACATCAGATCGGCTGATTGGGGTTTCTTCCGCCTCCGCTTAAGTCTGGCTCTTAGACCATCTCTGATGCGATTTCCCTTTATAAGGGTCTTTTGCCCATTTTAGGGGATTTTGCCTCTTTTTCCAAAGAACAAAGGGCATCTTCTATCTACAATAACTTCTACATCCTAAGTCCATTTTAGCCCATTCAAGTTGCAGTAGATTCAGAAGGAAAAGATCTCTACAATGGGGCTATTTCCAGGAACTTCCTTGGACTTTCATTTTCCTCTGTGAGGAACACTTAGACTTAGGAGTCTATCCAAAATCCATTTTGGATCATAGACCTATAGCATTGCCAGATGGGTCCCTTCACATCGAGTCCTCCGATGATTGCGTTATCCTCAATACTATAAAAAGGATCAAACTGGATATAGCAGTGCTCTCCAACAAGACCCTCTAGGCACTGCATGCAAGGGTGGAAGATGAATTGAGAGCCCGGGAGCAGTGCGCCCTCAACCTCATCTATGAGAATAGAGTTAAAAATGAGCAGATGTTCACTGAAAATACACAGGATCTTACGGACAAGGAGGCACCATAGGTGCATAGCTCATGACTAGAGTCAGCAGTCATATAGGCATGCAAAACAATGCCTGAGCTTCACATCCTGGAGGGTGCACAACCAGAAGTAAATATCAAAAAACTAGCCACTGGTGTGTGCGAGGCTAAAGCAGAGGTTCGCCAAGTCTAGTTTGAGCTTAACATGAAGATTATTGGGCTACAGTTAAATTTTAGCCCATGACTCTGCCTGAGGTCCAAGAGCAGTGCAGAGCCACAATCAAGGAAGGAATGGCTTCATTGGATGCCATAGTCACTGACTGTGCCATGATGTTTGAGCATGCTATCGAGATAGTAACCAATCTGCAGGAGGATCCAAACTTGTAGACATTGAACAATGAGATAAGGGAGTTGCAGTAGCATTACAATGAAATCAAGGCATTTGCATCCTCCATTGTGCCAACACAATGCCTTGCCAAATTACAGGAGGGGAAGCAACTCCTAACATAGGTAGAGGAAGCACAGAAGAAGGAGGCCTTGCAAAAGGCCAGGTTGCATCCATGGTTGGATGAATCTTATCAAGTCGTGACTACCATTTAGGATAATCTTAAAGGCTTTCAACAGACACAACAAATGATGAGGCTGGTTGTAGGAGGACTAGCCACGGGAAAACTGGTTGAGGAAGTTAAGAAGGCAGCAACGAAGAGTGATTCTGAGGTTGTCGTAATCCAGGTGGAGCTGGAGGATCTTTGAAGTAAGATCGCAGTGCCAAAAAAGTGACTCGAGGGTGAGTCATGATCTTTTTGTTGGGGGCCTGTTGGGATGGGGTACCCTGGGTCAGTTTTTAGGTTAAGATAACCTAATTTTGATATATTTTTGTAATTAATGTAAAGTCTCCATGATTTGTGGATGCGAAGCACTTAGATGACTAGGAGTCAAAGGGGTTTAACCCCTTGTTTTATGTAAAGTTTGAGTTAGCTTTGAGATCTACCCATGGTCCACGAACCATGGCAGTGTAAGAAAAAGGCTATAAATAGGTGTGTCTTAGAGAGTCTAAGGCGTTTCTTTTATGTAATTGATGATGGATGGGAAGTGATAGTGAAGAGAAGTGGGTTAGATAGGAGAAGAAAGGCTCTGTAGCTGAGTGCACAGAGGCCTAGGTAGAGTCTGCAACCGAGTGTGTGGAACCCTATAGATGAGTGTGTAGGGTAGTTTAGAATCTGTAATCCTGAACTAAATATCAATAAAGACAATTTCTAAATAATTATTGCGTATTGTTGTTTACTTTTGTTTATGATATATGTTGTTGATGAATAATGTGTTTATGAAATATTGATTGAATGATGCATGAGTCTCTTTAATAAGCCTTAATAAATTTACGCAATGCATGTTAAGAACTTTCACGAAGACTGATGAATTTTGTGATGTTTAATAATAACTTAAGTAGATCTACACAAACACTAATTTAGGGTTGTTCTCCGATGTGCCTAAGTGGGTAGCTCGACTGTTAAGGATCCGTAAAGACTAATCATATACCTTCACAAAGGTCTGAAGGAAGTTTTAATAGAGCTACAGTAGCATGCCCTAAGTGTTTACTGATCTACATGAAGGAAGATATGAGTTTCTAAAAGACATCACACTGATCTCTGGTTTCAAAAACTTGGTTCCAGCATCCCCCCATACTACTTTGGGTGAGACTAAAACCTGTGCTACCCAAGTTGTTGTCAAAAGGGCTAGTAGTGTAGGGCTTTTTTGGTTGGTGCAACTAACTCTAAACCTCAGTTAGGACCCCCTAAACCAACACAACCAAGCCAACTCCTCCCAAAATTTGTGTGAAATTCTCCCTCAGTCAAGCAGGTTGTTTCATGTGCCTTCATGTTTACGAGTTCAACTCGAGACCCAAAAAACTTGACTTGCATGCATGGGCTGATTTTTCCCGAAATAGCAAAAAGAAACATGCAAAAATCATCCATAGATTTTAGGGATATATTTTTCACAGTTGGAGGTTACATGCAAAGACTGTTTTAGAAACATTCCTCCAAGTGTCCCTTTTTCCTAGATTTGTGGCATGCATGTCATAAGCCTAAAACTTATTTATTCAATACTTTAGAGCTCATTCTTCACATTGATCTTGGAGCTCTGACATCTCACAACACATCCAAGAGTCTTCAGCACATCCAACTCAACTATTTCAGGGTAAGTTCGCTTTAGTTGTCTTTTCCAGAATTTCTGTCACTTTTTGTGTTTGTCTTGTGTGAGTGTTGTCTGCTTGATTTCTATGAATGCTTTCTATCATTTGCATGCATTTTAGCCTATACAAGCACCATTTTAGTTTTCATTTGCATCTCATTGTTGTCACATACATGACACTGTTTTGCACAAACGGTCGCCAATTCGGCGAATCATTTCACACACATGCATATTTTTCCATTTTTTGAATCTTGCATTTGATATTTTCATGCATGATAATTCAATCCTACCTACACTCATTATCACCATGCATTCACATCTTCATATGCTTTCAGTTGCCCGTCGATGGGTCTGGGAAACCTTGGCCTGGACTCTTCCTTGCCCGGACAACATTGCACAATTCTGAGAGGGAAGGCTCTTCCTTCCTCCCAGAAAGTGCACAAATATAGCTAGATAATGTCCTCTAATCTTGCTTTGTGTAATTCGTAGATGCAACATCAGTTGGCCTAGAGAATTGCACAATGTAGTCCCCGAGCCTGCATCACTTGCCAGCTGAAATTCTGTATTCTGCAATCTCAACACCCAACATACTAGTTTGGATTGCGCATTGCACAATTCCAATATTTAACCAACCTCCTGATAGTCTGGACTACCTTTTGCACAGTTCTGGTAGTCAATCTCTTGACCTCCTAGTGAAAATTGTGTAATCCTTGCCCGTCAATCGTCAGGTATGTTGCATGTCAATCCTCAAGTTTGCTTCGTTTTAACTAACATATTTCTTTCCATGTATGTCACCATGTCTCTAGATATAGCAAGTATTCATCCCTCTCTTAGCATTTTAGGATCAATGACATCCAAGAGAGCAGGGTCAAAGGACACCGATGGAAGCACAACTGAAGAAGCGGTTAAGCGAGTGTCTACAAGTTTGTCGATTTACAAAGTCACCAAGCTGATCGTAGACAAAGACATCAAGTTGAAAGGGCAAGAGGTCAATGGTGCATTCTCAGGTACATTTAGGGAAGATCTTGAAAACCTCCAAGTATATCTGAACATTCACAAGTCTAGCTTGTATAGGATTTCATGCAAGTATCCCGCCTTCCCATGTGCGAACATGATACATTGGATCGTCTCACACACTAATCCCGAGACAATGGTATTGAGTAGTGTTAGCGGGATGGAGATTGTTACCTTCAGGCCACAATATTATCACCAGATGTACCACTTGGTAAAGTTAGTGATTGCCATGGAGACACCCTTTAGCATACCCAGCAACAATTCCAACTCTAGGGATACCTTGAAGAATTGGGTGAAGGAGCCATCCAAATTCAAGATGACACCCAACCATATTTACAAGATGAAGATACTACGGAAGGCGTATCAATACTTGGTCATCTTTTAATGTCACTTGTATGGCTAAGAAAGCACAAATACCTTCCCATAGAGTTGGGTGATCACGTTGGACTAACTAGCCAGTGAAGGAAAATCATACAACTGGTCTGACATGTTGGCTCACACATTGAAGGAATAGGTAACAGGAACTCGACAACTGCCCAAAGGTCAAAAAAAAGAAATCTACATGTCTGAATACATCTTGGATGCAATCTATTCCTGTCAGCAATTCCCAGGCTTGAAATGGGCATGGACATCAGTGGAAACCTCTGTGAACACTTATTGTAAACCTTTTTCTGAATGCCACTTATGCGGGATCATCACACAGTTTTCAGATTTTTCACCCCCGATGTAAAAGATGATATTTCAATAGGATCCACCTTGCATGTCGAAGGTATAAATGGAGGCAATGATCAGCATAGGGGATTGATATGCCTCACCTTTTGGCACCTTCATACGAATGTACAGTGCAGAGAAGCCTTCGCATGTTTTGCCGAAGTTTTCCATGGACATGCTCGTCATGCAAGAAGTGATAGCACATCTTAGTAGGATTGTCAACTAGGTTGCACCAGAAGAAGAAGGCACCTTATCCTACTCTTCCATTCCGGATCGGGTTGTATGAGATACGGAATCTCAAGCATGCAGATGCCGAAATAGAAGAGTTCAAGGAATTTCCTTTCAACATGAGAAGATTTAATATGTATGGCCCGCATTACTTTGTGAAGGATCACTGCGTGAGAGTGAAATTCACGTGGATCCACGGGGTATGTCATTGGGTTGAGCAAGACCCATGGATATATTGTCACGTCTTCTCCAGGCCCAATGAACCGGTTGGCATCACTATGGAATGGTTAGCAAAGCAACATCCAAGAAATCACCAGCACTAGCACCAGCACCAGAGGTAAACATATCGGTGTGTGACAAAGGAAAGAGAAATATTGTTGCCAATGCATAGGTAAAACAAATATGCAAGTTTAGAGAAGGCCCACTTATGGATAAAGAAGCTTTGGAAATAGAGTCAAAGAGGCAAAAGTGTGACAAGAGGACCGTGCAAAGGTAGAGAGAAAAACAAATGATGGAGCAAACAGTGAAGGGGTTGCAAGAGTTGAAGGAGAAACTCCTGAAGGAACAAGAGCTCCACATATAGGAGAAGGAAGAACAACAGGGACAGACACAGCAAGGGGTGCAACATGTACAGGTAGATGAAACTACGCCCATAAAGGTGGTGGACTCATCCAAGCAGCTAGCACAAAGCAGATAGGGTGAGTAGTCGGACGAGCATAACTTCGCTCAAGAGATTGAACGAGCACTTGAGTAGATGGATACAGAGATGGAGAAGCAATATTTAGATCAAGACATTGACATCATGCCTTGCCACCAAGAGGTTGACCAACCAATGTCACCAGATCCGTAAGCAGAGTAGGTCCTAAGCGACCAAGGAGACACTGATATCCTTGGAGATAATATGAAAGAAGAGATGCACAACATACCATTCGATGAGTCACAACATGGAGTTTTACAATCACGTAGAGAGTCTACTCCAGATGAACACACATCTCCTGCATAGTTTGAGGAACGAGTGATCATATCTAACATGCACAAGCATCTTGCAGCATTGGTCGATGCTACCATAGCATATGCCGAAGCAAACTAGCTCAAGTGTTCGCTTTGTGATAGCACAAAACGATCGAATGACTAAGGAGTTACAGATGGACAAGCAGGGAGGAGAACTAGTTACAACATCCACCGAAACATAGTTGAAGAAGGAGATATTGGATGAAGTATCGTCCCTTGAGACAGTCGCGTGGGCATTGTATTCTAGATTTTGTATCGTTCATAAGGCAGTTGTCCATCTCAACAGTTTGTAGCAGCGATGTCCTAGGAGAGCATGTATCTTGTCAAAATTGTATACTGATGTTGACCACATACAAACATGGACAATGAGATACAATGGAGCCCCATTACACTTGCCCAGGATGATGAAGCCAAAGCGTTTGAGTTGAAGGCACGCATCCAGAGTCAAATCCGGAACTATGAAGAACTCCCACAGCTCATCACTAGTTTTCAGGCTTCCCATGCACGTGTATTCAGAAGCATGGATCTTGTTGTGCACACACATGCGATCCCATATATTGGGACACCCAATAAGGAAAAGATAAAGGCATAAGTCTGACTGGAGGTTGACTCATACTTTGATGAGTTAATGTGATAGCCACCAACGCAAAATTGGCAATCAGTGCAGACACCATGCATCAATATGTCACTGGTCCGATCACACTTAAGACAATGATGTGCATGTTATCGGATGAGTTGGACAAAGGAGTCAGAGAAGTGTACCCAGATGTAACAGAGGTAAGAGTTTGCTTCCAGAAAGATGTCACCACAGAGTACACAGACACCATCGCAGACTGCCAAGCTTGCCATATGTTCGTCATCATCAACCATGATGAGGATGTCGAAGAGTTGGTCTTCCCATAGTTGTCCTAGTCATAGTGATGTCTTGCATGTTTTTCTCAAGCCTATTTTGTCTCACATGGGTACATGTGCAGATTTTATGTAACATCTTGTCAAGTGGAAGTTCAAGTGTCGATAGCTAAATGTAACAATCATAGAGTAGTTGAAGAGTCATGAGGGTAGATGAACAGTCACAAAGGGGAATGTCAAGGGTCACCCCACCCTTTTCTATATATAGTAACTCATAACTCATTGTATAGGCTTTTCGTCAGCCAAGCTTCTGATAAGAGTATATTAGAGAAATATTGGAGAGTATTGTAACGAGCCTTGGCTTCTCCATAGTGAAGAGCTAGTAAATCTCTTTAGAGGATTAGGTGACATCGACTGTAACGTTCCTCTATTGAGACTAGTGGTTGGTCATGGTTGTATTGTATGATTGGAACTTTCACTTCTTAATATAACAGAGCCAACATGTTTCATGCATATGTTGTTATGGTATTTCAACTATCTTGGTTACTCTAATGATATATGTATATGTTTGCTTATGCATGCATGTATGGACTCTTTCTATATAAGTATGTATGAATCTTACTTATGTTGGTTTAGCCATCATGTTTTATTTTTAGCTTACTTGCTTTCCATTTTGTGATGCATCTTAGCTTGTGTGTTCCCTTCCAAGTGACGTGCTTCCACAAATTTGCAAGGGGTGCACTCACCCAACTTTCCATCTGTTAGAACCATTCATGCACCTTCCTTGGCTTGTTGCACATGTCACACCCTTGCTACCATGAGGGACATCTTACCTACCTCTACACGCAACTACATTCAAGGCGATACCATACGACTCACTGTAAGAACTCCTACACCAAACGGTGTGAGGTCTAGTTAGGACTTCTTACCAGGGAGATCCCCTGACATGTTAGAAGGTCCGGCACTGTCAACATTTCTGGCACTAGAAGGAGGGCCATATGACAAGCTGTCTTATCTCATCCTATTTTAAATATTTTCACATATATCATGGATACTGTTACACTCACTCATCCATGATATTTTTCGCATGTCGAACCTGTCGACATCTGAGGAAGTTTTCTAATCTCTTGTCTGAATTCATGTATGATGGTGGAGGCAAAGTGGCCTGGCCTATGCGCTTACAAAAATTCTTTGCAATGCTTGACAATGCATATGAATTCTCTGATGATGAGGCCAGCCTGCTACTTGCATACACACTTCATGTATCCCCACTATGGTGGTGCTGGAGTCTACCTCCCAGCAGCATGCACTCACTTAAGCAGTTATGTGATCTCATTGAATCTACTTTCCATCATTTTGATCCAGAACCTCTTGACAAAAAACTGTTACAACAATGGAAGGCCCCGCATGAATCACCTATGGAACTTTGGGATCACTTCCGTGTGTTACAGTTTCAAGCTCTGAAAAGTTAGATGAAATTCTAGTATCTCATGGACAAATTTGAGTATTGCTTTACCAAATCTGTCAATCATAAAAGGAAATTTATGCCCAAGCCCCGCTCATCATACTTCGGTGATGGAGCTACACAATCAAAGAAGGACACAGTCATCTTCACAAGTGACTGTTCATCATCCCCTCATCAAACAGCTCCACCATTGCAGAGTGATGTGGGAGAATAGGCACACACATCCGTTTAATTGTCGCATCCTCCCAACACCACTTCTGTCATTTTTCACGTAGACTTGGCTGTGAATCCCATGGGTTGTCACATGTATTTCTTACCTCAACCTCCATCTTTGTATTCTGATGATCCTCCAGATTGCACTGTCTTGTGTTCTTCCATTCTAGACTCTAGACCTCTTGTGAACAAGGATCAATCCATTGACGGAGTTGGTATTGCACAACCAACCTGCATTGTTATTCATGAAGAGTATGACTAGGAGCTTGAGCATCAATCCTCAGTGAAAGATGACTCCCTTCCATCTGATCCTCCTCCATTTTTTCTTGAAATCTTTGGTGATTCTTCAATCCATGATTTCACATGTGTATCTCCATCTATGAATGCACCCATTGTTGATCATTTGCAGAACACACCGAATGTCAGTCCATCATCCGACAATGGAGAGGATAAATCATTCATTGAAAATCCACTTTCTTTTTCGTCTACCTTTTCCAAAAACATAGAGGGTGAATTCTTCCGCTTCTTATCTACCCCTCTGTTTGATTCATTAGATCATGAGGATGCCGATGAAATCATTGATTTTGTTGATCATAGTTTTCGTAATCTATTTACACCCGTATTCGATCATGATGATGATTCTATCACAGTTGATTTTTCCAAGCCACCTATTTATGATGATCTATCTGTCGACGAAGTTGAAACCCCATAGACTGTCAAGGAACTTAAGCCCAAGTTGATGGTTATGTCTGCCCTCGATGTCCTGAGGTTGGTTTCACTTCCGATCAGGAAATTTTGAAACACCCAAGGCTCTTCATCACTCATCTGTATGCATTGAAGATCAATCTCACAGACAAATTTTGCTTCCTCCACTCGAACTACATGATCCCATCGCTCATGCATTGGAGGAATATTACATAGCAAGCACATGTGCATATTGCAAGTTGTATTTGTTTCTTTCATTTTCTTACACATCACAGTCAAGAATATGCATATGCTTAACAGTTGCACGTAGTGTCGCACAACACCATGGTAAGTCCATGGATTTTATGTCATGACTTGCTCTCACTTATGTTCTGTGGATGTGTTTAAACTTGGAGCGTGTTTGTCTTCATTGTTATATCTTTCTTGTTTACTCGTTCACACAGTTGTGTTGTTTGCGAACCATGCCTTGACCAACATGGGTTGACCAATGGGTCGGTGGCTGCATTGGAAGTATCACTTCACATGAGCAGACCCATGCACTGTTAGCTTAGGAGTAGGAGTAGTGTTTTCTTTTGTTTTTTTTCTTGCATGCCATGTTTGCTGCTTTCTTTGCATGTTTGTTTGCTTTCTTGCTTGTTTTCTTACTCTCTTTTATTTCACATTTACTTCTACTTCTACGTTGATTAAGTTTGTTTGCTTGTTTATGTCCATAGGTTAGTTTGGCATGAAACCATGTGCGACTCTTGAAGCAAGCTAGGAAAAGTACAAGAGGACTTGTGAAGTTATCAATACTTGGTTATCTACCATCCTGCCTCTGTATGAAGAACTTTCTATCTTCATTCCATGATAGGTCAATGGAAAATACGTATTGTTTGAAGTAAACCTTCTTGAAACCACAACGCTTGTGTGCTAACTAGTGTCACCTACTTTAGTTGGTAGTTTTTGCATTAATCCTTGTCATCTCAATCAAGTAGAGTAAGGTGAGGGGGAAACCTTAACAAGCACATTATAGCTATATATAAACTACTTCTCTAAAGGAGTAACCTCTTCTACTCTCAGTAAGTCAGAATTCCTCTTCCACCTCTGAAATGAATAAGTGCTATGCATAGTTACTAAAAAAATAAAATGAAAAAGTGAAAAATTTCAAAGAAATGAAAAATGAATAAGGCAAAAGAAGAGAAAGGATTGCTGCATAGAGAGGTGATGCAAGTAACTCCGTTGGTGTACTATCTAGGCTTGGTGGTAGCGGAGCGATGCTTATGTTCCTTGGTGACTCCGTCAAGGTACTTCCCAGGCCTGCTAGTAGCGGAGCAACACCAAAGATGAAACTAAAACTTTGGAAACCATAAAGCTAGTGCACCAATATACCCCTCATCCCCAATCGAAACAACTTTGTTGTCTTGGCTTGGAATGTGTGCCGACCGACCAAGATCTTAGCTTGATACATCTTACAATCAAGCAAGTGTGGAAACCAAGATGAATAGATAACTGAAGAATACTTCCGAAGGTGCTAGAATTGGTTCTCACGAACAAGGTCCATTCAGAGAGCTAGAGTTCTACAAGTGTGTCACCAAGTGTTGTAGTGGCTACAACCACCCTCTAAAATTTTGCCTTAGCTTCGTTTTGGAGCCTCCCTACCAATCATCCTTAGCAACATGTATTTCAATGTCAAGTACATAAGCTTCATTGGTTTTTCAGTAGCCTACCAGCCTGTGCATGTGTTATGAAACAGCATGATTATTTGTTTCACTCCCCTCATAGGTTGCCACTCCAGACTTGGGCCAGTTGTTGGCTGAGCAACTCCCTCAAAAAATTGCACACTTCTAGAGGGGAACTAGCCTTCCCTCCAGAAATTATGCAATTTTTTTGGGTAGCCCACTGGACCCAGAAATTGCACAATTTTGGGTAGTAGTCACCTACCCCTCCTAGAAATTGCGCAATTCCTCTCTATAGCGAGCCCAGCCCCTCCCAGAAATTGTGCAAAATTCTCCCTTAGTCAAGCAGGCTATTGCATGTGCCTTCAGGTTGACCATTCCACCTAGGACCCAGAAAACTTGACTTGCATGCATGGGATCCTTTTTCCTGAAATAACAAAAAGCATCCCTAGATTTTATGGATTATTTTTAGCAGCTAGAGGTTACATGCAAAGATTGTTTAAGAAACTTTCCTCCAAGTGTTTTTTTTCCTAGATTTGTGGCATTCGTGTCATAAGCCTCAAACTTATTTATTCAACTCTTAAGAGCTCATTCTTCACATTGATCTTGGAGCTCTAACATCCCATAGCACATCCAGGAGTCTTTAGAACATCGAACTCATCTATTTCCGAGTAAGTTCGCTTTACTTGTATTTTGCAACATTTTTGTCATTTTTTGTGTTTTGGCTTATGTGAGTGTTGTCTACTTGATTTCTATGAATGATTTATATTTTTTGCATGCATGTTAGCCTGTACAAACATCATTTTAGTTTTTTTTTGCATATCACTATTGTCACATGCATGACACTATTGTGCACAAACAGTCATCGATTCAACAACTCATTACACACACATGCATATTTTCCATTTTCTGAATCTTGCATTCGTTGTTTTCATGCATGATCATTGACTCCTACCTACACTTAGTATCACCATGAAATCACATCTACATATGCTTTCAGTTTCCCGTCGGCGGGTCTGGGAAACCTTAGCCCAAACTTTGCCTTGCCCGAACGACATTGTGCAATTCTAAAAAGGAAGGCTCTGCCTTCCTCCCAGAAAATGCACAAATCTGGCTAGACATTATCCTTCAGTCTTGCTTTGCACAATTCAGTGAGGCAATGTCTACTGGGCCAGAAAATTTTGGAATGCAGTCCCTGGACCTGCACCATTTGCCAGCTGAAATTGTGCATTTCGCAATCTCAACACCCAACAAACTAGTCTGGGTTGCACATTTCACAATTCTAGCAGTCAACTAGCCTCCTAATAGTCTGGGGTACCTTTTGTGCAGTTCTGGCAGTCAGTCTCCCAGCCTTCCAGTGAAAATTGTGCAATCATTACCTGTTAGTCTTCGGGTGTGTTGCATGTCAATCCTCAAATTTGCTTGGGTTTTAACTGACAAATTTCTTGCCATGTATGTCACCATGTCTCTAGATATAGCAGGTGTTCATCTATCTCTCATCAGTTCGGGATCAATGGCATCCAAGAGTGCAGGGTCAAAGGACACTGATGGAAGCGCAACTGGAGAAGTAGTTAAGCGAGTGTCTACGTGTTTGCCAATTTACGAAGACACCAAGCTAATCGTAGACAAAGACATCAAGATGGAATGGTAAGATGTCAATGATGCATTCTCAGACACAATTGGGGAATATCTTGAGGACCTCCAAGTCTATTTGAACATTCACAAGTCCAACTTTTACTGGATTGCATGCAGGTATCCTGTGTTCCCATGGGCAGACATGATACATTCAATTGTCTCACACATTGATCCCGAGATGATGGTATTGAGAAATGTCAGTGGGACAGAGATTACTACCTTCAGGGCATAGGACTATCAGCAGATGTACCACTTTGTGAAGCCAATGATCACCATGGAGACACCCTTCAGCATACCCAACAACAATTCCAACTCCAGGGATATCTTGAAGAAATGGGTGAAGGAGCCAACCAAATTCAAGATGACACCCAACCATATTTACAAGATGAAGATATTGTAGAAGGTATATCAATACTTGGTCATATTTTCATGTCACTTGTATGGCCAAGAGAGAATGGAGACCTTCCTACAGAGTTTGGTTATCGCATTGGACCAACTAGCCAGTGAAGGAAAAACATGCAGTTGGTCTGACATGTTGGCTCACAGGCTGAAGGAATAGGCAACAGGAGCTCGATAGTCACCCAAAGGTTAGCAAGAAGAAATATACATGTCCGCATACATCTTGGATGCAATCTGTGCCCGTCAGTAGTTCCTAGGCTTGAAGTGGGCATGGAAATCAGCGGAAACGTCTATGAACACTTATTGTAAATTGTTTCTCAAATGCAGCTTCCACGGGGTCATCACACAGTTGTCAGACCATTTTGTCACCCCGGTGTACAAGATGATATTTGAGCAGGATCCAACTTGCATTTCAAAAGAAGAAATGGAGGCACTAATCGACATAGTGGATTGGTATGCCTCACATTTTGGAATCTTCATATGAATGTACAACGTAGAGAAGTCTCCACATGTTTTGCTGAAGTTTGCCATGGACAAGCTTGTCATGCAAGAAGTGTCATACCACATCTTGATAGGACTGTCAGTTAGGCTACACTGGAAGAAGAAGGCACCTTGGCCCACTCTTCTGTTGTGGATTGGGTTGTACAAGATACGGAATCTCAAGCAAGCGTATGCTGAAACAAAAGAGTTCAAGAAATTTCATTTCGACACCATAAGCTTTAATGCGTATGACCCGCATTGCTTTGTGAAGGATCAATGCGCAAGAGTGAAATATCCGTGGATCCACAGGGCATGTCATTTGGCTGAGGAAGACCCATGGAGATATTGTCACAGCTTTTCCAGGTCCAATGAACCGGTTGACATCACTATGGAATGGTTAGCGAAGCAACATGAAGCAGCATCCAAGAGAGCACCAACATCAGCAACAATAGAGGTAAACATACCAGCATGCTACAAAGGCAAGAGAAAGATTGTCGATAGTGCAGGGGCAGAACAAAGCTACAAGTTAAGGGTAGAACCACTTGTGGAGAAATCAACTTTGGCAATAGAGTCGAAGAGGCAACAATGTGACAAGAGGACCACATAAAGGTAGAGAGAAAAACAGAGGATGGAGGAAACAATGAAGGGGTTGTAAGAGTTCAAGGAGAAACTCCTAAAGGAACAAGAGTTGCACAAATAGGAGAAGGAAGCACATTAGGACAGACACAATAGGGGGTGAAACATGTATAGAAAGATGAAACTGCGCCTATAGAGGTGGTAGACTCATCTGAGCAGCTAGCACAAAGCAGACAAGGTGAGCAGTCGTAGGAGTAGGAATTCACTCAAGAGATTAAATGAGCACTTGAGCATATGGATGCAGAGATGGAGCAACCAAAGTTAGAGCAAGACGTCAACCTCATGCCTTGCCACCAAGAGGTTGACCCACCAGCTTCACTATATTCAGAAGCAGAACAGGTCCTAAGTGACCAAGGAGACATTGAGATCCTTGGAGACAATATGAAAGAAGAGATGCACAATATATCATTCGGCGAGTCGCAACATAGAGTTGTGAAATTGCGCAGAGTGTCTACTCCAAATTTTTAGGAACGAGTGATCTTATCTGACGTGCACAAGAATCTAGTAGCATTTGTTGATGCTACAAGAGCATATGCCGAAGCCACTAGCTCAAGTGTTCACTTCTTGATAGCAGAAAATGAGCAAATGGCTAAGGAGTTACAGATGGCCAAGCTTCCGATAGGAGTATCTTAGAGAAAGCTTGGAGAGTATTGTAATGCGCCCTGGCTTCTCCATAGTGAAGAGCTAGTATATCTCTTTGGAGGAGCAGGCAACAATGACTGTAACGTTCCAATATCGCGATAGTGGTTGGTCATGGTTGTACTGTATGATTAGAAATTTCACTTCTTTATATAACATAGCCAACACATTTCATGCATATGTTGCTATTGTATTTCAACTATCTTGGTTACTCTAATGATATATGTATCTGTTTTCTTATGCATGCATGTATGGACTCTCTATATATAAGTATGTATGAATCTTACTAAGATGTGTTGTTGGTTTAACCATCACTTTGGATTGTTAGCTTACTTGCTTTCCAGTTTGTGATGCATCTTAGCTGGTGTGTTCCTTTCCAAGCCGCGTGCTTCCACAAGTTTCCAAGGGGCGCATTCACCCCACTTTTTGTGTGTTAGAACAATTAATGCACCTTCCTTGGCTTGTTGCATATGTCAAACCCTTGCTACCAATAGGGACATCTTACTTGCCTCTACGCACAACCATGGTCAAGGCGATATCGTACAACCCACTGTTGGGACTCCTACACCAAATGATCTGATGTCTAGTTGGGACTTCTCACCAAGGAGATCCCTGACATGTTGGCGGGTCCAGCACCGTCAACAGCAAACTTAATGATATCCTGAGAATCCATTGGTGAAAGAGTAGGATTCATTCCCCTCAATGTTATCCAGGACCTCATCACTAAATGGCATTAGAAATGGGTCATGTACACATGCATTGTTTGGGCTCCTTTAATCTACACAAGCCCTGATCTTCGTGGCATCCTTCTTATTATATATTACAAATATGCTTTGTCTACTAGGAATATAAGTCTAGATTCTAGCATCTTATCAATCTCTTTCTTGACCTTCTCTTTTTCCCTCGGGTTTAGCCTATATGGACATGCATTGTTTAGGCTCCTCTAATCTACATGGACCCTGATCTTTGTGGCATCCTTCTCATTATGTATTACAATTGGGTTAATGCATTATGCTTCATCTACTAGGAATATAAGTCCAGATTCTAGCATCTTATCAATCTCTTTTTTGACCTTCTCTTTTACCCTCGGGTTTAGCCTATATGTTCTATGATTTACTAGTTGTGTGTCTAGATTCAACATAATCTTCATTTCCCCAATGTCCCCTTTTATTCCTTTTAATTCAGCAATGGAGGTTGGAAATAAGTCTTCGTATTCATGTAGCAAATCAAAAAATTTCTTAGTTGTTTTCTCGTCCCAATAATCCCTAATGGATACCATATTAGTTTTTTCTTTTGAACCAATGTTTTTCTTCTGCAACTTTACTCGGAGAAAATGGGGGGCGTTCACTAAAGGGGCCTCTTGAATATCTCACTCTCCTTCAATTTCTTGAAATGTCAGGTGTTTGAGTCCTTCCAAATCATCCTCCTCTAGATCTGTATTAACTTTTCCACAACACATGAAATTTGGATACCATGCTTCATAGAAATAATGTAGGAATCTCTCATCGATGCACCCCTCCCATAATCGTCCTAGAGTAAAGAAGATTCTTTTGATGGCATACAGGGTCTCAGTCAGACGTCGGTCACTATCTTTGAACAAGAGACTTATGATGAATTGGTTAGCCATAACATCCCAGTCTACGTTTTATCTTCGAAGTTACTCCTATATATACCATTCTTAGGGAGTTGTGCCTAAGGTATGTATGAACATGTGCACCCAAAGTTCCTTTGGGACTCCATCTTTTCTCCACTTCTCTGTGTAGTTTTCTAGCTATTTCCAGGGATCAAAGTTTCCTCTATTTTTCACCTTCTCTTATGACTGGTTTCCTTCCTATCTAAATCCTTCCCTTATGGCCCACTTGATTTTCTACCATTCACACAAGGTGTTGTGATGCACTCCCCACCACCTTGCTGGGGTGGCATGTAATGTAATATCCCATAACGAGACTTTGTGGCTCTCCCTTATAGTTCTATCCACCTTATTCAGAAAAGTATCTACTGATTCTATGCAATGAAAAGTCAAGTAATTACTTACCCCTGCCCCACTTTAGTTTACTCTGCATATCTTTGCACAACGTCAGGTATCAACCTCGTATCCTCCTTGTTTCCAAGCATCCCAAGCAACTTCCAAGCCAACTTCTAAAATTTTCTTTTCCAACTGGCCGATCCTCCTACTATGGAATTGATGTAGTCTTCACTTTTTCCTGTAGTTAGCTTGTACAACTGATCTAGCATCCCAGGCTCATGTCAATCATCTACAAGTTCGGTGAAACTTAGTCCCTAATATGGATCTAGTGGTTGTATTACCCGCATCCCTTCTACTTCAAAAATCATTAACTCCTTCTTTAGATCAATAACGGTATAGTTCTCATGTTCCCAGTTGATACCAAGGAGTGCTAGGTAAGGGTCCTTATCACCCATTATATTTATTAATTCAATTTTGGCATAAGTTTTTACGCCTGAAAGATCCACTTCTACATTTTCTAGCCTTCCGATGGGTAAGATGCAATATTGGTTTCCCATTCATAGTTGAATTGATGTATACTTTAGTTGTGGATTTCCCAACACTTCCTATGTATTTTTGGGCAAGATATTTACATCGGATCCTAGATCTAACATTGTATCTTTAATATAAAACCCTGCAACTTGAGCATCAATAAAGAATTCCCTACGGGTTCTTTTGTTGTTCCTCTTGATCCTCCTCGCATGTCTTTCAGGTAGACTTGTTAATATTGTTTCTCCTTTCTCTTTGGCTTCCAGTAACACTACTTGTAGACTTTTGCGCAACTTCCTTAGCATCTATTCATTATCAACAATTTGCAAGAATAGCCTAAACCATTCTTCAATTGGTCGAGATTTTGTAGCTATGCCTGAGTCCTACCTCTTGTCCCCTTTTGTCTCTGTTAAATTATCGAGCAACTTAGTTGCTTCCTGATAGTATTGTTTCTATTGGGTGGGGTCCTATGACCACTTTGGGGATGCTACCCAAACAATTGAAGACTTTTCTACCATACCCCAATCATCCCTTGTATTCTTACCCCCTATGGTAACTATGTTTATATTAGTCACTGAAAGCATGTGAGTTATCCGTCATTCCGCGTTGATGAAATTAGTTCCCCATTGTATGGTCCTTTATTCTCATTTTGCAATCACCTCGACACAATATTTTGTGGCATATGCATTGACCCGACATTGTGAGCACCAAGGCCTTCTTGGGAGTGGATAGTCTCTGGTGAAATGTCCCTCCTAATCACAATTGTAGCATCTTATGGGTCATCTACCCCCTATTCTTCCTCCTCCCATACCTCCTCCCCATTCTCCATGACCAGTTTCATTAATTATGAATGTTGACCTGTCTAATCATTCTGCTAGGGCATTTAACACTCAGCAATGATCGGTGTGTTGAGTCATGGATGCATAAAACTCACAATAATTGTTGTTGGGTACATTGGAGTACTTCTGCAATATTGGACATACTTGCAAAAAATGTCCATAGTTTCTACAGACTTCATAGTAGCCTTGTGAATTTCAGCACAAGAATGCTCCTTGCAATTTCACCGCCACAACACCTATTGTTGGCGAGGAACCTAATGATCCTACAATTCCTGGTGAACTATTTGTGCCTCTCAATCTTCGGAATTCAGTCGCTACTTTGCCTTCCATTAGGCAATGAGTGCACCATACATTGGGTCTCACTAGTCTAATCGACTAGAGATATTTTATTTTCTTTGTTAGACTGACGATTGTTGGTGCACTAATATGTATTATTACAAGCAATCTTAATACCTACATTCATTATCAACCCAGGGAAAGTACTTTTTTTTCAAGTGTGTCAGCACTATATATGCAGTGGATTTAGAGGTCAATTTATGCTAGAATCGTTGCAATTTCTAATGTCTATTTCCCTAGATTCAATCCAAATACTTCTGAAAGGAATTTATAGCACATTTTCAAAGCTACTTATCTATTCTTCAAACAACTGAATGAGGATGCAAATATAACGAATCACACTTTGCAATCTAACTGGTATTGAAACTAACCCATTTAACATAAAGGAAAGCTATGATAATTGAACAACAAATAACCATATAAACATCTCATAGAAAGAAATCAGGCCAGCATTGAAATCTATGACAACATTACCTTAGAAGGAACAACAATCCAAAATTAACATAACCAATTCAATAAAGAGCATCACACATATATAATGACACAGCTAAATCTAGAACCTTTACTGAACAACAAACACAAATCAGAATCATCAATCCTCACAGTAATCAGAATGATACTAACCTTGCAAACTAACAATAATAAACAGTGAAGAAAAAACCGAAATGATTATAACACAATTGAAGCAGTAGATCCTCTATTGATTGGTCCCAAAGTCTCCAGAAGTCCTTGTTGTTAGCTACTCAGAATACGATTATCAATTAAACACAGTCTTGTTCATTAAAATCAATAACATATTTACAACATCACCAAGATGAGAGTATTATATGTCCAAAAAGAATGGTCACAATCTGTGAATTCCTAAGCTACTTGTTTAGTTCGCCTTACGACTGTATATAACATTTGGAAAAGTAAATAGATAAAAGTGAATCCTCATGATTAGGGGATCCTGAGGACTTTGCAACACTTGATTTGATTTCATCATAAAATAGAATTGCTCCTCCTGGTCTTCCACTTTCTTCCATGCTCAGGACATTGTCTTCCTTCCTTTGTTGGCCGCTATTTTTCTGTCGATTGAACAACAATCGTCCAATCCGTGTTCATGCATATAAAGATAGTGAAAGTTAGTTTTCCATGCCCAGGTTTATCTAATTTGTTACTAATAACTTGTACCCAACTTCTACTATTGTTTCCTCTATTTTTCCATAAAATGAAGATAAAAATGTGAAGACAAATGCTTAATTAGGCAATTTACGAGGAGAAAACATACCCTTTACTCGGCCCAACATACTCCCCTGCTTACCTTATTGCATGTTGTCATGCAATCATATGGTTAAGGTGTATTTGTATTTAAGGAAAAGACTAGATATACTTCCTCCTTATACAATCTGAAACTATTTTTCTTTCTAAGCACTACAAAAGCCTGGTTCACTTGTTGATATGTCAAGTTATAATCACTGTGGTACCCATTTGGGGGATACAAGATAATTAGACTTCTATATCGGCACCCTATCCCCTCAAGTCCCATGCTCAAGGCCATGTTGTTGCATTTGTGTAAGCGAGTGGATACAACTTTAACATACTTGAATCCAAATGGCTCTCTATTCCTGATAGTATTGCTGGAGGTTTCCCATATCTATCTGGATGTAGATAAAGCTTCTTCTTTGATTTCCTAGAAGTAATCCTTCCCTGCCTGTATAATTTCTATGTACAAGGGTCCTAATTGGCCCACAACATCCATTCATTTCATGAATTGTTTGTGCTAGACAAAGAGGTGTAGGGGTTTTGTAGGCTCTCCCCTAACCCATAAGTCTATGCCATATTCTCACTTTCTAAAAGTGTTATGGGCTTTAGCCCATTTGATTTGGTTAGTGGAAAAGGAAAGAAAAGCTTGGAACTGTATATCCCCTATGAAGGTGCGAGGATTGTTATCTAAATCATCTTCTAAAAAGAAATTATGCATGTAAAATTCACATAGGAGGCATTGTACATGTTCATTTTGTTCTTTGAAACACATAACAATGTCTAGGGTGGTCTTAATTTCAACTAACTTTCCAAATTTAATAACTTTGATCTTCAATAAGAGATACCTTCTAGTAAGAACATGCGTAGTTGGCGGCAGGAGCTTGGCATGACAAGGCATCTGAATAAAGAGAGAAAACAGTCTCCAATTTCTCTTTAGCTTTCAGCAACTTGACCTGTGGTTTTTCACCATTCTTTTGTTCATCCTTGTAATGAGCGAAAGTATTTTCCTCTATGACTGTGAGTGCCTCAAATTTCTTTCATAACTCCTAGTGTACTTGTAGGGGCACTACTTCCTTTTTATGTCGAGTCAATTTCTTCCAAGTCTTGACTAGTTCATTATGCAATTTCCTAATGACCTCTTCCCTTACCAGGGGAATGTAGGTAGGCATCTGCTCTATCTGGACCTCATCGTCCTGTGTTTCCATTTGGTCAGTCTAAATAGTAGCCTCGGCTACTTCTCGAATCATGCAACAATTAGATTGGGTGTTTTCTTCAGTATTAGTTTTAATAGCAACATCAACACTAGGGAAGTTCGTTTGTGTTTCCTATGGGCAAACACAAGGATCTTCTATCTACATTTCATTGTCTTCTAAAAGACATGGCTATGTTTGGGTTTCTTTTGAATAAACCAATAGGGTCTCATTCTGGGTTTCAACATCTTCCCTATAGCAATGTTCAGCTTGGGTCCCTCTGGTCTCCAATTCTGCTTTCACTTTCTTAAACCTGACTACTTCCTTCTACCACTGCCTTAGTTGCTTAATTGTTTTCTTTTGCCTCCTACATTTCTTAAGCATATTCCTGAGTTTGTCCTTGTATGTTTTCTTTGTTGTGAGGCTTCTGACCGGTGGTGGCATGACTGTATTTACATCAAGTTCATGTTAAGGTGGAATTGTGTCAACATTGGGATGGGGTTCTAATGGGACCATGTCTCCTGATGGATTTTCACCTTCTAGGTATCTATCTCCATGAGATTCCTTCTCAGGAGACCCTAATGGAATGGTGTCTCCTGAGCAATTATCATTTCCAAGGTCTTCTTCAAGATGGGCCTCGTCCTTTGGGGACTTCATAAAAAAGGTGCTACCTGGTTGATTTTCACCTTCCAAGGTTTCTTTTGTAGGGTTTTCTTTAAATGGGCGTTCTAGTGGACTAGTAACTTATGCTTGATTTCCTTCCCTAATGGTTTCCTCTACATGCACTTCTACTTCAAGGGCATCCTCCATAGAAGGAACAGGTTCCCTATATTCTTCCACATTATTAGTAAACGACAGTATTTCATCATGACCATGACTGCTAGCAGGGGCAGACTGGTTGGGGGCATAATTCTTCCCTTTAGAATTCCTAGATTTCTCCCTTCCTTCACCAAATATCCCTATATTCTCAAGTACATGGGCAACCTCTTCCTCATAGTCTTGCAAAGAGACATCTTGTGGACTTATAGGGGGTATGTGAGATGGCCTTGCCTTGTCTATTTGAATTGGGGTGTTTCATTGTGACTTTACCCTCACAGAGCATCTTCTCTTTGTTGGGCTTGAGGCCAAAGAGGGATTCTTCCTTTTCTATGTCCTTTTCGGACCTATCACTCTTGGCTCTTGCTGTTCAATTGTTGGGTTTTCTATAGGTGGGGCTAGAGTAAGATTCACAAGGTTATCCCATGTTAGCTGCTACTAGGCCAATCCATGAATGATGACTAATTTGATCAACCCATGATGGCTGATGACTGTATGTGGGTCCTTTTCCTTTCTAACCTGACAGGTAACATCATGCAATACAAAATTTAAATAAAATGGTAGGTTAATTGTAATTTTCTGTTTTAAAATAGCTAACAGTTTAAGTTGGCGAGGTTTTACCATATCCTGTGGTCCATCGCACGTGATGTACCTATGCACAATGGCTACCAATTCCTACCATGACTGTCTCAAAACTGTACGGTGAACCCCTTTTCCTTTTCACACCAATTTCTCATATGGGTCCCAAAATATTGTAATTCCTTCCTGCAAAAGAACATGTTTGCCTATCCATCTTGTTCCTTTAACTGGAATTCCATTGAATTTAGCTATGATTTCTTCAGAGACTGTTATGTTCCTTCCTCTCACCATGGTGTGGCCACTTTGCAAATTCTACATAAATTCAAGTGTCATCTCCTCATGAAATCCCTGTAATCTAGTCAAATAGTGTAGCCAACCGGTGCACTCAAGAATCGCATGAGCCTGGTCTGATACCCTAAGCACTATAGGTTCATTTCAAATGGATTTTCCTCCCATTACTGTTTTTTTTCTATGACTGATTCACTTGCATGCACTTCTCTCACTCTTTCACTATTTGGAACAATAGTAGAGAATGTTGAAGCTATTGATAGGAAAATGACATTGTTTTGAGAATTAATATCGCAAACAATTAAGTTATTTGTCTCATCGGAAATATTTGGCATAGGATCATAATCAATTCACGTGTTATCCATAATGGTTGCCTTCTTTCCTCCAATCATAAATGGTTTGATAATTATTACACACATGCAATCATCATGCAACCCTTTAATCAGAAATCAGTTTAATAATCATCACACAACTATCCAAAAATTGTCACACATGTTGTTCATACGTAGACCATCCCCCCTCCAATCAAAAAATGGTGTCCATGACCTCCAAGCATGGGAAGTAAAGGAGAAAGTGTTGGTAAATCATAAATGCAGGAAACCAATCAATAAAAGCAGCACAATAAATGACAATGACAATCAAAGCAGTACATGTCAAAAGATTTTAAATGCCCATTAAATAAAACAGATATTTATACAATTATGTTAATAGATTTTTACCTTATGTGGAAAAGTGGCAAATGCACGACCGATGATAAATATTAATGATTGGCAGTAAAGTGATTGGACAAATACGATATAATGGATATAAGATATAAGTTACCATGCATGTTAGATTTTAGGAATGTTGTTCAAATGGGAAAGTTTCCTTTAGAAACAAATCCATAAGTGGTAATAGAATAGAGAGCATTTGGCAATGTCACATAGTACTTCAATACCACAAGCAAAGCCACTACTGCGAGCATGCATCCATAGCCTCAACAAGGTTTCTTTTTAACCCCGTAAATGAGCTAGAGTCCTCCTTTTAATATTTAGATGATTCTCTCTTTTTATTTGCTATAAAGAGACCACTATGCTGGCATGGTGATCAGGTAATCATAGTTCCATTCAACAGGATATAATAAAGTGATCAGGTTGGATCGTGATGAGACCCCCTGTCCTTCTAATATTTTTAATTATCAAGAAGGTCATTACCTTGGTGTGATGGCCATAATGGAATGTCACCCTTTACATCCTTATGATCATGGTAGGTTGGATTGTGATGAGACACCCTATCCTCTTTAAAACAATATTTGTTGTTTTTTCATATTTTTATATTTTCATATTTTGATGCTTTTATTGTAAAAAGAGGGAGGCTCATTTACTCCTTAAGAGTTAGGGATGGCGTAAGAAGAAAAAAAAAAATCCAATGAAATTTATGCTTTTACCCCCATATCATCATTTAATGATGTGTCAAAAGAGAAGATATTCAACCAATCATTATAGAGACGCACCATGTCAGCTTTTGAATAAAGATGGCCATCAAAAGGTTTCGTAGGTCATAATGGTATTAACATTACTGTTTTTTTATCATAGGCACATATCCAACTAGATGGTTTTTATTCAAAACATAAAAGATAAAGAAAAAAACAAAAAAAAAGACAAAAAAAAAAAACAAAAACAACAACAACAACAACAATTGGCCATAAAGCAACAAAAAGAAATCACAGTTATTCATTCTACCGATTGAACAATAAACACACACAAAAAAGTAAAATCAGGGTTGTTCAATTGATTGAATAGAAAAACACACAAAAAGTGTTGTTCAATTGATTGAACAACAATCGTTCAAATGATTGAACAACAAAACACACACAAACAAATGAGTGTTGTTCGATTGATTGAACAACAATCATTCACACGATTGAATAACAATATACACACAAACAAATAAGTGTTGTTCAATTGATTAAAAAACAATCGTTTAATCGATCGAACAACAAAACATACGCAAGCAAATAAGTGATGTTCAATTGATTCAACAACAATCATTCAATAGTTTGAATAGAAAAACACATGAAAATGTGTTGTTCAATTGGTTGAACGACAATCGTTTAATCGATTGAACAAAAAAACACTGAAAGTGTTGTTCAATTTATTAAACAGCAAAACACGCAAAAGTGTTGTTCAATTTCTTGAACATCAATAGTTCAATCGATTGAAGAATCGTTCAATTGATTGAACGACAAAACACGTAAAAGTGTTGTTCAATTGATTTAACAACAATCATTCGAATGATTGAATAGCAAAACATGCAAAGTGTTGTTCAATTGATTGAACAACAATCGTTCAAATGATTGAACAACCAAGCACAAAAAGTGTTGTTCAATTGATTGAACAACAACATACACACAAAAATAAGTGATGTTCAATTGATTGAATAGCAATAGTTCAAACAATCGAACAAAAACACACATACAAAAATAAGTGTTGTTCAATTGATTGAACAACAATCGTTCAATCGATTGATTAGCAACATACACACAAAAATAAGTGTTGTCCAATTAATTGAACGACAAACGTTCAATTGATTGAACAACACTTACTAAACACACCCAAAGACAAGAGAAATCCTCATATTTACATGGTCATGCCTAACTAGATTTCAATCAACCATAAAGTAATATATATGTTATTTACAACTAAAGAAAGATACAATTTCACGAGAGTAAAGCTATCGGGTCATTACTCTCTATAGCTAAAATTTGCATGGTGGGGTGATCACATACCTGTTGACAAAAAGACTCCTTGGTGAGTGGTTTATGATAAAGATGTGCCTGATGCCCATTCACCTTGAAATAATGGCAAGACCTGTCAATGGTAGTCAAAGTGAGAGTACCATTGTTATGTACTTCTTGAATTTCATAAGGGCCAAGCCACCTTGTCTGTAACTTGCACGGAAAGTCTTGGAATCTGAGTCGTAGAGAAGTGCCTAATCTCCTTTTTGAAATGTATCCTTTGTAATAAAGTTGTCATGCCACTTCGCTCTTTCCTACTGAATAATTGTGGTGCATTGTAGACCAAGTAGTCTATCCTCATCTAATTCGTTTATTTGTTGAAGTCAATTGGTTTGGGCTTTTGTTAGATTCAATCCCACTTCCTTAGCTATTCTTAGAATCTTTATTTCAAATTCAATAGGAAAGATAGGTTCTTTTCCAAATACAAGTTGGTATGGAGAATATCCAGTAGTATTTCGCCAAGCTGTGTGATAGGCCCACAAGGCCTCTCGCAATCTAGTGGCCCAGTCCCGCCAATGTGTTGAGATTGTCTTGGTCAGAATTGCTTCGATGAACTTATTGGCACTTTCATCCTACCCATTTCCGTGTGAGTGAGACGCGGAAATGACTCTATGTGTAATGTGGTGGTTCCTTAGAGTGGTTGTAATTTTGTGTCCTACAAATTGCCCTCCTCCATCCATTATCACTTCCTGAGGTAAACCATACCACACAAATAGCCCAAAAAGGAAATTAATTACAACTTCTTCTATGGCTCTTGGAAAATCTACTATATCTACCCACTTTGTTACGTAATCCATAGCAACCAATATATAGGCCTTTTGGTTTGATGGCAGATGAAATGGACCAACAAAATCTAGTGCCCATCGTTAGAAAGGTTCTATCACCAATTGGGGCTGCAGTGGAATTTCATTACATTGCCCAGGTCGGTCCATCCTTTGGCAACATTCACAAGTCTCAGCATATTTATTAGCATATTTAAAAATAGTGGGCCAATAATAGCCCATATGTAGTAGCTTATGCCTTGTCCTATGATTTGTGAAGTGTTCTCTGCAAGGCTCATCATGGCAAGCCTTCAAGATTTCATAAATCTCATCCTCACGAATGCATATTTGTATACACATATCAGACCCTGTGTGAAAAAGGTATCTACCAATCCAAGAAAACTAGGTGCTACCCTGGACAATCTATTTCCTTTCCCTTTTTTGTCAAGTGCCTGGACAACTTTCCTACTGCCAGATAGTTTTCTACATCTTCATACCATGGTGTTTTTCACTGCTGTGACAAACAAATGTTCATATAGAAATTGGTTGTCCACTGCTAATGGATCATTTATCTTTGGAACTCGAGACAAAAAATTAACAACTAGGTTTTCCTTCCCCGAACGATCTTTGATGGTGATATCGAACTTCTGCAAAAGAAACAACCATTGAGTCACTTGACCATTTTTAATAGGTTTGTTAGCTAAGTACCTAATGGTGGAATGATTAGCATACAGAAAAACTTGGTATCCAGTTATATAATGTCTAAATTTGTTTATGGCATAAATGACAGCTAAGAATTCTTTTTTTGTCACTATATAATTAAGTTCAATAGCAGTAATATTTTTTTTGATATAATATATATCATAAGGTTTTCTGTCCTCCTCTTGGCCAAGGACAATGCCTAATGCTACATCGGATATGTCCGTGGAGATGTGAAATGGAAGCTCTAAGATAGGTCCACGTAATACTGGTGTCGTCAAAACTAGTTTCTTTAAATATGTAAAGTTCGTGTCACATTTGTCAAACCATTTAAAGTTAACATTTCCAGTTAAAGCATATAAAGGCGCAACAATTTGTGATTTTTTTTTTTATAAACCTATGATAATAACCTGCATATCCAAGGAAGCTACGTACCTCCATCTGAGTATAGGGTGTAGGTAGTAAAAAAAAATACATGTACCTTTGTTGGATCTACCTAAATCCCTGTTGCAAAAATGTAATGTCCCAAGATTACACCTTCTCTCATCATCATGTGACACTTGACATTGCTTAATCACAACCTTGTAGTGATGCATCATTCCAAAACCTTCACTAATGTTTGTAGCACTTGATCAAAGTCATCCCCATACAAGGTAAAGTCATCCACGTAAAATTTAAGCCCTTCATTTATCAGTTTAGTAAAAATGTTGAGTATGGCTCTTTGAAATGTAGCTGGGGCATTGCATAAGCCAAATGGTAACACTATGTAAGTGAATGTACCCCATGGATAGGTGAAGGTTGTTTTTTCTTGGTCTTCAAGGGTGATTTGAATATGATTGTAGCCACTGAAGCTGTCTAAAAAGGAAAAGAACTACTTCCCTGCCAAAGTATCAAGGACTTGATCAATGAATGGAAGAAGGAAGTGATCTTTCTATGTTGTCTTATTCAATTCCTGATAGTCCACACAGATACACCACTTCCTGTTTTTCTTGGGGACAAATACCAATCGAGAGACCCATTTTCTATCCGAAATGGGATAAATGAAATTCACGTCCAACAACATTTGTACCTCTTCTTTTACAATGTCCTTGAGATGCGGATTCAATCTCTGCTGAGGCTTCCGGATAGGATGAGCATCCTTTTCAGTGTAGATATGATACGTACATAACTATGGATCTATGCCCTTCATGTCAGGATAGTTCCAGGAAAAAACCCCTTTATATTTTTGCAAGACCTAAATGAGTTTTTGTTGTTGGTCATTTTCCAGGCTATCATTAATGTTTAAAACTTTGCTTGGTTCGATTTCAACAGACTTGCTGATATGAACAACAGTTGTCTGGATATGCTAATCATTAGTATATTTCAAAGTGTCTTCTAAGGCTTCATTATCAATAATTTCTTTTAACATTTGACATTTGACATTGTTCACATTGGCTGGTTGATTGATAAAGTTGTTGATAACATCATCTTCAGTGTGATCCTTGAATTCAAATGTTGTTGGGTCTTGAAATTGTCATTCATTTCCATTACACTTTCATTATTATGTCCATTATATCACCTCCATTTCACTATTATGTCACTACATTCATCCCAGTTTCATTATCATTGGGCCACATTTATGTTTTTCCAAACTTTATTAATTCTTAGCCTTTTTAAGTGAATTTGTGGTTAAAATTAGAAAATAATGTGCACATGCTTATACCTAACAAGTGGGCTGAGATTGTTGACATGTGTAGGTCAAAAGGAGGCTTCTAGAAGACCTTTATGTGGCACTCTAAGGCCAAATTCGAATTTGAGTAAGGAGAATCATGGGATCATGAGGATATGTGTCACATCTCCTAATTGTATTGAAACTCCAAGAAGACATGTGTCTTATCAGTTCCTATTTTGATTAGGACTCTAGAGGTAGAGGGAGATATTCATGGACTCCCATTAATGAGATGGCTTCTCATCTTTTTGTATAAATAGGATATCTCTCTCCTTCATTTGAGAGCTTAGCTTTTTAGTTCTTAAGCTTGTAGCTTCTAGCTTTTTCGTAGCTCTTTAGCTTGGAGTTTGTAGTTCTTCCTTGATGGCTTTGGAAAGCTTTGGAAAGCTTTGGAGAGCTTTGTTGTACTTTGTAATTTTTAAGAATTTGAATAAAGCTTTGATGTTCTCAACATGGAAGGATATGTGAAGTAGATGTCATGGAGCATACTAGAATGTAAGGTAGAGTAGATTTTATTTTGTAGCTTTGCTTTGATTTCATTCAAGTATGTCATCTTTTTGTTTTCAAGTTTGATAGTTTAGATTTTCCATTAATGATTGTAGATTTATCTAACTATGTAATTTATGCTTGACGAAATATTCCAAGAA
The DNA here is from genome assembly GCA_000404065.3 of Pinus taeda. NCBI lineage: Eukaryota > Viridiplantae > Streptophyta > Pinopsida > Pinales > Pinaceae > Pinus > Pinus taeda. Next base: position 48,068 of record APFE031722060.1, read on the forward strand.
AGTAGTCTTCCTATTTTCCAATTGGTGAATTGGAGCATAGAGAACATAGTAGATTAGTTTTTCTTTACATGTTCTTGCTTTCAGTTGATTGTAGATTTATCTAACTGTGTAATTTATGCTTGACAAAATATTCCAAAAAAGTAATCTTCCTATTTTCCGATGAGTGAATTGAAGCATAGAGAACACAATAGATTAGCTTTTTCTTTACATGTTCTTTCTTTCGATTGATTGTAGATTTATCTAACTATGTAATTTATGCTTGACAAAATATTCCAAGAAAGTAGTCTTCCTATTTTCCGATTGGTGAATTGGAGCATAGAGAAAACATTAGAATAGTTTTTTCTTTACATGTTCTTGCTTTCGGTTGATTGTAGATTTATCTAACTATGTAATTTTTGCTTGAAAAAATATTTCAAGAAAGTAGTCTTCCTATTTTTCGATTGGTGAATTGGAGCATAGAGAACACAATAGATTAGTTTTTCTTTACATGTTCTTGCTTTTTTCTTAGTAGGATACTCATTACATAAGTTCATGTCTTATTGAGTCTTTTTAGTTTCTTAAGAACGAAATTGGCAATATGTGAAGTTATGAATGAGATTTGATTTGTTTACATGTTCTTGCTTTTTTTTGCTTAGTAGGATACTCATTAAATAAGTTCATGTCTCATTGAGTCTTTTTGGTTCCTTAAGAACGAAAGTGGCGATATGTGAAGTTATGAATGGGACTTGATTTGTTTTTCTTTCTTTCTTTTCTTAGATATTTTGCCGGCCTAAATTAATCTAATTGTTCAAAGTTTTAATTTGTTTCATTTTATCTTTTCTTTAGAAACTAGATTCTAACATAAGAAACAAAACCCCCAAAAACAACATAAACTATAAAACAATGAAGTAAGAAAAAACGTTAACAAAGCACATATGGTGCACCACACTTCACTAGTTTATGATACCCGAATTGATAATTTATGTAGAGCAATTTAGGACACTAAATTGACTAGACATTTTGGTGCCATTGCCGAAGAAGTGTAATTTGGAGACAATATTTCTTACGTCCAATTTTTTTTTAATAATTCTTGAGTATGTTTTCTTCCTGCACTTTGTGTGATCGGGAGGATCAAAAAAAGAATTGTTATGTTTAAAAAAAAAATGGGACAAAATAAACTTCATCATTTCATTTGATTCAATAAAAAAAAAATCCAACTTCTTTGATAGGTTCAACTGTCCAAGATTGACTGGTTATGGTTTGTAGTGGTCCTCAAAACATTGTGTCCTGTTTTAATAAGATTTTTCAAATTAGCTGCAGAATGCAACCTGATTCCAGAGCTAACTGTGAAGTCCGCAGCTAATTCCAAGGTTTGTCAGGTTACAGGCATCCAATGAAGAAACCGACCACATGGGCATCTCCCAAATCATCCCGACATGGATCCTATCCTAGTCACCCAACTCAGATTGATAAAAAAACCAGCCTAAGACCTCAGTCAAATTCTTGTTTTAGCATATCTACCTTAAAGACTTTGCTGCCTGAAATTGAAAACCATTAATCGTTTTTATAAATTTTAAAATTTTAGAGAAAAAAGAAAAAGAAACTCAATGGCACGACTCCTGTGGTATTTATTGATGGTATCTTCACCCTATAATACACTCCACAACAGTTTTGCGTCCACTTTGTATGGATCCCTCATGCTGCCAATAAGTCGAACCAATGCATCGCTGACCTTGCAATATGATTTCCATGGCTTCAACATGTCAATTGTTCCCAATACAACAACGTCAATTCAACATTACAAACCCTATGCGCAGTCTCACAGTCGTGGTTTTTTTCTGAAGAATCTTCGGCGAAAATCACATAGAAAAACTTATGTCGACGTGTTTCGAACCATCCAGTGTGGTTCATCGTTAGGACCTGTTCAGTGATTCCCCACTCTTCTTTATGAAATGGCTTTGTGACTCTTCAAATTGTGTGTTCTTCATTAGTGTGCCTTTCCTGTGGTTGGATTGGGAATTTCTTGTCTCCCACATAGATTTCCAATAAGGATCAATAGTGTGCACTATACCACTATCAAACAAAGGCGTATTGTCTTACCTCTGATTCGAAATTTCACCGCCGAATTCAGCAATTCAGGAAAAAGCAAAACAAAGAAAAATGTCAAACTTCCACTACACGATTCCACCTAAAAAGGATGAATTAGGGAAAAATAAAACATGTGTTTCTTTGGAAATAGTGTCAATTAGATAACCCAGAAATCATTTTAAGAAATTTGAAGCGGTTTGGGAGAATTTTGCAGTTCTTTGAAGCCCATTTTTGCATGCCATGAGAGAGAAAAACAGAAATTGAAACATGAACAGGCTGATTGATTTAATTCGGCTGCTTGGAAAGGGGAATTCTAATTTGATTATGTTTTGGCATTTATTCCACCACATCTTCCGCCTTTTAATGCCACCCGTCTGTAACTCATTAACACCTATTAACAACAATCCTAATTGAATACGATGTTATTTAGTGATTAACTCCATTACGTGAACCGGTTGGATACAGCTCTTCACAGCCGATTGATAGACGTGGCATGGAGCTTCTTGGCATTCAATCTTGACTTTAATGACTAACGGTTTTTCTCTTAACTTGTACTTCAGTTATGGCTGATTATATGTATCCAAAAATCACACGACTCTTCTCTTTATTTCCACGTTGCAGACTTTAAGATTTGGTGTGATCTTATGAGAGTTGGCTACTTTACGTATGCCACGGAGTGGAATGAATCCCATGCAGGTAGTTGGTGTTATTAGTTTTTAGAATCGTCACCTTAATATTCCTAGGAGTTGTTTTAAACATGAGCTATGGCTCAGTATATGCATGCCTGAACTAAAAACAACTAAACTCTATTAAAGGAAATGTAGAAGACCATGGCTATCTCATTCAACAACTATGAAAATTTTGAGAAATGGTTTTTTGAGAATTGTCAATTCCAAAAAATGTTCGAGTGTTGCAGTAGTTGGTCTACGGAATAATCCTCTCAACAAGAGAAAAAAAAAACAATTTTGAATCAATGAAATGTATAAGTTATTTGCTCACTTTTATGAAGGTATTGATTAATTTTGGACTGATAATGAAAGATGAATGGCTAACTTTTTATTCAATATTTTTAGCTACAGAAATTGTGCACATTCTGCAGCTAAATTCCAATTCCGCAGTTGTTCTCCAATTCCGCAGCTGATCTAATTCCACAGCCAAACATCAATTTGTAGTTGAAAAACCTCATTGTTCAAATCAGCCTAACTTTCTCATATGAAATCAGATTTTTTTGATTCAAATATGATTGGAAAGATATCAACAAGATCTACACAATGAGAAATCCATCATTAGAGTTTGAAAAAGTAAATAATGAAATAAATTGTTGAAAAGAAGCAACATTCAACGTGAGGCACCAATTCCAAAGCAGGTATAAATTCTTTTGATTTTTCCTTTGAGAACTTGTTTCATTAATTCAAATTCTTAGTTTTGTGTGTAAATATCATAACTAGAGAGATTGATCACCTCTCTACTTTGATAATCTTACATTCCATTGTAGAAGAAGTATTAGTTTTTTTGCAGGTTCCAGGAGGAAGGACAAATGACTACAAGTGAATGGTGTCTCTCAAAGAGACCAATTTGTTTCATAAAAAGATGATCAACAACAAAGAGGAAATATGCTAATGACAAATCAGATCCAAATACTTGAAAAAACTTTCAGATACTATTGTCTCCATCACATCCATACTTCATAATAAACCATTCACCACATTTCCCTTCATATTTTCCATTTACATTCACACACTTTCCATTTCTTTTTGTCCATTCATAACCCACAAATAAAAGCAAGAGGCTCATTCACATGCTTATTGCCCATTGCCATTTCTACTCTCCATTGCCATCTTCCATTTTCATCTTCCCTTTCTTATCATTTTCATCTCACAAATAAGCTCTCCTTCAATGCAAATTATTGAGTCCATAGTCCTTTGAGTCTAAGTTTCTTGTAGAGTCACCTTGAGGCTTACATACCTTAATGGCAAGTTCTCATGCTGACAAACAATGGGAATACATTAATGTCCCTTGTTCATTAGATCTTCTAGGTGACTCAACATCGAAAAAAATATTTGTACCAAGCAAGATGTGTTTGGACATCTTGACTCTCATTGTCACCAATGGTGAGAGTTCTCGTGTTGACTAGTGGCATCCATTAATGGCCACTAATTCAACAATTTCCTACTATGTTCAACATCAGAACATCTTTTCACATAGTAGGAATTGTGCCAATGAGTTGTGAAGACATGAAGACTATTATTTTCAGCATTTTGCAACAGATTCAGCAAGTTTTAATAGAAGCAATAAAAAGTCATCTTAACTCTCTATCCATGACTCCTCTTATTCAGCCACTTGAAGAAAAATATGATCAAAATTTTGCAGCCACCACACATACAACTCATCCATTCCAAAGGGTAAGTGAAGGTACGTCATTTTCTAACTTTTGACCATAGAATTCCATAAAAGCTAGAATGATAATTGTTGGAAAAACATTTCTCTTCCTCATTTCATAAATTGCAAATACCATCAGTTGGGGGGGGGAATACATTCATATTCATATCATATTCAGAAGCCCACATACTTCCAAAATATATTAATTATTTCATTGTTATTATGAGCATATAATGGTTTTTCAAAAGCGCTTAAAGGATAATTGGATACAAACGCAATCATGGTTGTCACACAAGAACCAACCATCATGCAATCCAATAAAGATATACTTTGCAACAAAAAAAAAAAATCAAATTATCATTATGCAAAGTTCAAAGATCAAAATTAGAATGCAACAACAAAATATGGTGGTAACACAAGAACCAACCATGTTGCAATTCAAGTAAAATACTTTGCAAAAGTATGAAGTTATCAAATGATATCATGCAAAGTTAAGCCAAAGCTCAAGGATTAAATGAATTAATGTAATATATATTGCATGAGGACATGCAATAGCGTCAGTTGGGGCTATGTTGGGTCTTGAAAATGTCATTAATTTCCATTACACTTTCACTACTATGTCCATTATATCACCTCCATTTCACTACTATGTCACTACATTCATCCCACTTTCATTATCATTGGGCCACATTTATGTTTTTCCAAACTTTATTAATTCTTAGCCTTTTTAAGTGAATTTGTGGTTAAAAATTAGAAAATAATGTGCATATGCTTATACCTAACAAGTGGGTTGAGATTGTTGACATGTGTAGGTCAAAAGGCGGCTTCTAAAAGACCTTTATGTGGCACTCTAAGGCCATATTCGAATTTGAGTGGAGAGAATCATGGGACAATGAGGATATGTGTCACATCTCCTAATTGTATTGAAACTCTAAGAAGGCATGTGTCTTATCAGTTCCTATTTTGATTAGGACTCTAGAGGTAGAGGAAGAGATTCATGGACTCCCATTAATAAGATGGATTCTCATCTTTTTGTATAAATAGGAGATCTCTCTCCTTCATTTGTGAGCTTAGCTTTTTAGCTCTTAAGCTTGTAGCTTTTTGGTAGCTCTTTAGCTTGGAGCTTGTAGTTCTTCTTTGATGGCTTTGGAAAGATTTGGAGAGCTTTGTTGTACTTTGTAATTTTGAAGAATTTGAATAAAGCTTTGATGTTCTCAACATGGAAGGAGATGTGAAGTAGATGTCATGGAGCATATTAGAATGTAAGGTAGAGTAGATTTTATTTTGTAGTTTTGCTTTGATTTCATTTCAAGTATGTCATTTTATTGCTTTCAAGTTTGATAGTTTAGATTTTCCATTCATGCAAGTGTGTTCAACCTGTTGATTGTAGATTTATCTAACTGTGTAATTTATTCTTGAAAAAATATTCCAAGAAAGTAGTCTTCCTATTTTCTGATTGGTGAATTGGACCATAGAGAACACAGTAGATTAGTTTTTCTTTACATGCTCTTGTTTTTAGTTGATTATAGATTTATCTAACTATGTAATTTATGCTTGACAAAATATTCCAAGAAAGTAGTCTTCTTATTTTCCGATTGGTGAATTGGAGCATAGAGAACATAGTAGATTAGTTTTTCTTTACATGTTTTTGTTTTCGGTTGATTGCAGATTTATCTAACTATGTAATTTATGCTTGACAAAATATTCCAAGAAAGTAGTCTTCCTATTTTCCAATTGGTGAATTGGAGCATAGAGAACATAGTAGATTAGTTTTTCTTTACATGTTCTTGTTTTCGGTTGATTGTAGATTTATCTAACTGTGTAATTTATGCTTGACAAAATATTCCAAGAAATTAGTCCTCCTATTTTCCGATTGGTGAATTGGAGCATAGAGAACATAGTAGATTAGTTTTTATTTACATGTTCTTGCTTTCTGCTTAGTAGGATACTCATTACATAAGTTCATGTCTCATTGAGTCTTTTTAGTTCCTTAAGAACGAAATTGGCTACATGTGAAGTTATGAATGGGACTTCATTTGTTTTTCTTTCTTTCTGCTTATTGTAGTCTTTCGTTCTCTCATGATTACATGATGATGTTCCAAAAGCCAACATTGGAGGAATGTTGTGATTATGAATGAGATTATTGACTTGCCTTTCATTAGTTTAAGAGCAGTTTCAAGTTTTACTTTTGCCTTTAGTTTAAATTGCAACAGCTTTGTTTTTCTTGCTTTCTTTTCTTAGATATTTTGCTGAATTAGTTTAGTCTAATTGTTCAAAGTTTTGATTTGTTTCATTTTCTCTTTTCTTTAGAAATTATATTCTAACATAAGAAACAAATCCCTCAAAAACAACATGAACTATAAAACAACGAAGTAAGAAAAAAGTTTAACTAAGCACATATGGTGCACCACACTTCATCAGTTTACGATACCCAGATTGATAATTTATGTAGATCAATTTAGGACACTAAATTGACTAAACAAGTGCCTCTACTATTGTAAGTGGTGAACAAATGCTTTCTTCCAGGTATGCGGGTGGTTGTTTACATGTTTTTACAATGGGAAGACTTGGTTTGGCAAGAATATATAAAAAAATATTTTTTACAGCATCCCCTTTAGCAATAGTCATGCCACCCTCTCAGTAGCCTATGTAAGTATTGGTTGTTGCCAACCAAGGTTGACCCAAAATCAGAGGCTACCCATCCAATGCACTTTTTGGGTTTATAACAAGAAAATCTATTGTATACTCCCATGAATCAATAGAAACCATAATATCATGTAAAGTTCCCTCATGCCTTTACATTGAATGATCAACAAGTTCTAGCAGGATGTTGGTTGCTTCCAGAGCTATAATACTAAGTGTCTGACAAGTTTCTGCTTTTAATATGTTAATGGCTGCACATAGATAAAATAGTGTGTTTGGAAAGGAGTGGCCATATATTTTAACTGTAACTATGGGATTCCCAAGATCTTCATACTTTACCGGAGTTTCCCCTCCCAAGAGTAAATCAGATAAGGTCCGTACAACATGAATGGTGGGTGAAGTGTTTTCCCCTCACAAGCTTCTTTACACATAGCTCTTTAATCGTTTTAGAATAAATAAGAATATCTTGGATGGCCTGGAGAGAGGAATTTTAATACAAAGATTTTTTATTTCCCCTACAAGATCAAAATCTGGATAAGAAAATGGTTTAGGTATTGTTAACCTTTCAGGGAATGGGGGAGAAGTGACTATGAGTTTCTCATGTTCTTTATGATGATCTGTATCTTCTCCTTATTTTATTTCTATGTCAATTACATTAGATGGTATATGTTTAGGTGCGGTTTCCAACTCAATTGATGGATGGTCTATGTTTTTCTCAAGGTGATGATACATCCTGACCTCAATCTAAGTTCATTACATTCTTTTTATCCAATCTCATAGTCTGAGATCTCAACAATTTGCACCAGCTGAACCAGCCTGTTATTGGGATTCAAACTCATTTGAGATGGAAATTGAGGATGTAGAAGAGGTTGAGGATTTTTCTGTAATGGATATGGGGCTGATAATGCAGGTTGAGGTGGAGGACCTATCCCCATAGGTGTATTATATATCCACAAAGGTCGCTTCCAATTCAAATACTAGTTTGGATTTTGAGAAGTAGAGGTAGGCCACTAGGATGGATATGGATTAGCTTTCCAAATAGGAGTAAAAGGAGAATTTGGCCAGCCATTATCCGAAAAGGACTAAGTTGGCCAAGGTGTCATAGGGAATGGCTGGGATTTCCAATTCGAGTATGGTGACTAGCCTTGCCATGCTTCCCCATGGTTCTATTTTTGATTAAATGGTGAAGAAGGAAAGAACTGGGATGTGTCTTGTGACATACCTATAGGTTTAGTCTGCCATTGTCGACGCTAGTTCATTAAGTATACTAGCTCAGTCTCTTCTTCTGCTTCTTTGAAAACTGATTTCATCCCTAGAAGTAATGGACATTGTTCAATGGTGTGATCCATGGTGTAGATGGCGCATGTCTGGACCATGTCCACTAGACGCTCCTACTAGTTGTGTTTCTTCCGACAACGTAGGCAGAAAACGACCAAATTTTGTTTTGCTAAGGCTTGGTTTTGTTTAGCCTGCAGGACATCCAACTATGTTGTAAGGATGCCCAAGATGTTTGTCTTGAAGTATTCCAGGAGGTTACCGATTTCCATCTTGTTACGCCCCCACTATGTGGTTTGTTTCCTCTGGTTATAAGATCTCAGCTTCTTGACCCTGTGTGTGTGCTTCCTCGCAAACACCTGCTATAAAAGTGAATGATTTCATCATAATATTCTTGATAAATATCTCCTTTCCCCATCAAATTTAGAGTTTCTATCCATTCTTATTTCATTCCCTTAATTAAGATAGCTCTCAGGAATTCTTTTGGTAAAGTGGTGTGAGGGGATCTCTGCAAATTATAGTGAAACCGTTCGACATATTGTTCTAGAGTTTCATTATCCTTTGCAGCCATCTTAAAGATTTCATCTTTTAATTCCATAGTCTTTCAAAAGTCTTGGTATCTTGTGAGAAAAGAAGTTTTCATGTCATCCCAAGAGCTAATAGTACGTCCACCTAGACCCATGAACCACCTCAAAGATGCTCCTTTTAGAGTAGAAGGGAACAATTTTAGTTTTTGAGGGTTAGTGATATAGTCATATCCTCTACATAGGACATCAAACTTGAATAAGAAGGCATATGAATCCTCTATGATCATCCCATGAAAATTTGGGATGCTTTGCAAGGGAATAGATTTCATTGGGGCATTGGCCGCTTGGTCGACTATGGGGTATTCCAATGTTGAGGTCTAACCTTGAGGTGGTAGATTCACCATTTGGTCAAAAATGTGCCAATATCCTTCAGGGATTTCACGGGGTGTTATTTGAGTAAGCGGAGGATTCATAATCCGAGTTGGTTTTGCAACATTGCCTAGATCTAGGATCACAAGAGATCCTTGTTCAGGCAGTTGAGATCCTGCCTTAGCAGTTCCACTGGTTTCTCCCTCTCCTTCTTTTAAGTTGCATGATTTCCCTCTTGTATAGGATCCAAATGTAAATTTGTTGTAACCTGAAAACTCTGTTCATATCCTCAAATTTGGCTATGAATCTCAGCGTAGGCTACAGATGGTGAGCCTACTGCCTGAGAGATTACAGTAGGAGATTTTCCAGAGATAGTCCAGAATCCTATTGATGCTTGAGACTCTACTTTTCTTATGATTTCTTCTAGAAAAGTTGTTGTCCCTAGGCTCACCAATCCCTTGGGTTTTGTGGATTTAGGTGGGGGGTTCTGATCTTTTTCTATCTTTTTATTCCTAGTCATTCATTAAAAAATATTTCTATTTAACCTCTATGCTTTTGCTAAAAAGTGGGCTGATGAGCAAGCACTTTACTCGTTGGTCACGCAGGTTCTTACCTCTTTCTTTTAAAACCAAATTCTTTTACAGCAAGACAAAAGGAAATCATTTTGAAACAGTCTCCCCTGGAACGACACCAAAATGTTGGTGCACTAAGATGTTTTATTACAAGCAATCTTAATACCTGCATTCATTATCAACCCAGGGCAAGTATTTTTATTTCAAGAGTGTCAACATTATATATGCAGTGAATTCATAGGTCAGTTTATGCTAGAAACGTTGTAATTGTTAATGTCTATTTCTCTAGTTTCAATCCAAATACTTCTGAAAGGAATTTATAACACACTTTAAAAGCTACTTAGTCTATTATGCAAACAACTGGATTAGAATGCAAATACAAAGAATCACACCTGACAGTCTAACTGGTATTGAAACTAACTCATTTAACATGAAGGAAAGCTATGATAATTGAACAATAAATAACCATATAAACTTCTCATGGAAAAAAATCACTCTAGCTTTGAAATCTATGATAGCGTTACCTTAGAATGAACAACAATCTGGAATTAACATAACCAATTCAATAAAGAGAATCACACATATATAATCGTACAACTAAATCTAGAATCTTGACTGAATAACAAACACAAATTAGAATCATCAATCCTCACAGTAATCAGAATGATACTAACTTTCCAAACTAACAATAATAAACATTGAAGAATAAACAAAAATTATTATTACACAATTGAAGAAGTAGATCTTCTATTGACTGGGCCTAAAGTCTCTAGAAGTCCCCGCTGTTAGATACACAAAATCCAGTTATGAATTAAATGCAATCTTCTTCATTAAAATCAATAACAGAGTTACAACATCACTGAGATTAAAGTATTATATGTCCAAAAAGAATGGTTACAATCTATGAATTCCTAAACAAGCTATTCAGTTTGCCTTACGACTTTATATAACATTTGGAAAAGTAAATAGATAAAATTGAATCCTCAGGATCAGGGGATCCTGAGGATTTCACAACACTTGATCTGATTTCATCATAAAATAGTATTGCTCCTCCTGGTCTTCTACTTTCTTCCATGCTTAGGACATTGTCTTCTTTCCTTTACTGGCCGCTGTTGTTTTGTCGGTTGAGCAACAATCGTCCAATCCACATCCGTGCATATAAAGATAGTGAAAGTCATTTTTTCATGCCCATATTTATCTAATTTGTTACTAATTGCTTTTACCCGGCTTCTATTGTTGTCTCCTCTATTTTATCCATAAAACAAAGATAAACATGTGAAGACAAATGCTTAATTAGGATATTTATGAGGATAAAACATACCTTTTCCTCGGCCCAACAACGATATAATTTTGGAGGCCCATGATCGATGGGTCTTGCAATCCCATCCCTCCCTAATACTCATGGGGGTATCCTGCCATGGCCTCTATGTGCGATTCTTTCTCTAGGGCATCCTGGAGAGTTCTAATCTTCTGTTGCATCAGTGGTTTCCTAGTAAGGGGTAAGAGCACTTTAATGAAACAATCCCTCTGGTGATTAGGATCTCTTCTATATCTTAACTTGTTGATAGCATATTTGAACCTCTGCATTAATTCCCAACCAGTCTCTCCTTCCTTCTACTTGATCTCCCATAGTTCTGACAGTCCTTGATGATCTGTTTGCAGTACTTTGAACTCTTGAACGAAGCCTTTCTTGCTCTCATCCATAGAGGGATTTTGATTTAGCTCTCCCCATTTGATAAACCACCTTATAGTTCTCTCCCTTAACATGTTCTAGAACTCAATCGGTTTCACATTGTTTAGTGTTTGGCGGGCTCTCCAGCTTCACATAGGCACCAATGTTGCTCCACATCTTCATTCCCTCTACTAGCGAACTCTATATATCTAGTAAAGGATCCTGCCATGTTGGTTCAAGTTTGTGCTAGTAGTATGAATCCTTGGTTTCTGGGTTTATAAGATCCTTGAAATACTAGGTTACTAATACTACTAGGCCCACTTCTATTATATGTATTAAATCTCATCTTATATGTAACATGCACACTATGTACTTGTATCACTTTAATTAAATTAGCAACAATTTTATCAGGATTTTTGTAAAGCACCAGGGGAAGGTTGGGGTGAACACTACCTGAACTTTGGGGATTCTGTTCCTAAACTTCATCTAATGTATCATCCTCTATGAACAATCTCCTCATCACATCGCACATCTCATCTCATGTCACCTCCTCGTAAATGCCACGATTGTTTCCTTCTGGTATCTTACCCTCAACCTAGGAGGGAGAGTTCATGTCATTCACCTAGCTCCTATCTTCCCAGTCGACATCTCGCTCTTGCTCTACCTCCTTTTCCATCTTATTTACATCTTTCAAACTCCCTGACACCACTCCTACTTGGTGGGGTCCTATATGTCTCTCCTTTAGCACATGTACTGCTCTTTCCTACCACTTTTCTGCTAGTAGTGCTCTCCTTTGCGCCCTCATATCTCTAGCTCTCTGCTAGCTTTCTATATCCTTTCCTTCAACAACATCTAAGTTTCCCCAAATGGTAGCATTCTCCCCTTAGATCCTTCTCTGAGTACTAGGGTTTTACGCTACCATACTTACTCTGGGTAAAGGTAACAACCCTTCCTCCACCATCAACATCTTAATCCACAAGGGAACCTCATTCACTAGTTTCCCTCTCAACCCCGATCTGAACACCGCATCTTCTTTCGAGAAAGACTGATAGCTCTCCGCTGTGAACTCGACTATGCACCCTTCTATGGTAGTCTATACCTAGAAATCTATTGTTGTCATTAGCTCACTATCCAAGTGTTGAGCGTTAAGAGGTCTACGGGAATCTAGTCGCGACGTGATGGTGTAGGTCCTTTTGACTAGTTTTTCACTTTTAATCTCCTTAACCTGTTATACAATTCTTTTAGAAATTTACACCATAAGCTCTCGTATTGGTCACTTGAAGCCTCTAAGTACAAGATTTATTCGTTAACCTTCGCAATAGATTGGCTATGAAGGGTAGCCTACTTTGACCTGAATCGATCTACTCGATTATCCCACTAGTCCTGAATCTCCTTCTTAAATATCCTTGACACCATATTCCAAACTACTCCTTGACATTTCAGGCCCTAGCAACAGAACCATTTGTTGGCACAAAAATGTTATCAGGGAAAAGACCCTGGGTTTAGGCATAAGGGGCCAACAAGGATCCGTTGTAGTCCAGGACAATGCCAGTATTTTCACCTTGCCCAAAGGGTTATGAGTCTCACCCGGGTTGTGTCATGATCGGAACAGAGAATGGTTAGAGGGAGATCAAGGACGATCTAGACATTAAATCATAAGTATCTTAAATAATTCATTCATTACAACATCATAATGTTTCAGTTACCATATTCATCCAGGAAAATGCCATTAATATAAAATTTTGAGTAGATCTGTAAATGATAACAATACACTTCATCATAATGCCATGCAAGCTGGTTCATTCATTCATTCATTCATATTAACTCAAAGGAAGACTTGTTACAATATACATTGGGTGTAAAGCCTTAATCAAATACATAAAATACCATAGCCACAGGATGCCATAGACCTTAGGATGATTCTAGTTCTAGCCACTCCACAATTGCTCAGGTCCTCAAGACCCTGTTCTTCTGTGTCTGTGAATCCTACTAGATACCAACCCCCTCTCTGTGTTGTCTTCTCCTTTAATCTTCTCTTTCGTTCCCACTGCCAGTTTTGTTTGGCTGTCTTTTCCCTCGCCTTCTTTCCACTCTCCTTGTCCACTCGTATGTCCCTGCTTCCTCTCAACACCTTGCCACAACTGCACGTGTACTGTATGTTCTTGCTTCCCTCCCCAACTGTCATCTCCGCAACTCAACCATTGCTCCCGCCACCTATTTTCCGCCTTAATTCTTTCAAAACTTTCAAAATTCAAAATGAAGGCCCCAACACAAGATATTATCATTGTTTAATGTGTCCTACTTGAAGTAGGTAATAGGGCCAAACCACAAAGTTCAAATTAGACTTCAAGAACATGACAAAGAATCCATTTGGATGTAAAAAGAAGAATTTCTAGCGATTAGAGGCCATCAACTATGCGAGTACAATTCCTTCGAATTTCCAATCATTGGAAAGTTATGCAACGAAAATATGTCACTTCAGAACCGTCATCAATTTTGTAATAGTTTCCAAGCTTCCAACCTCAAGAACAATGCTATTTTTGAAAGATCACATGTTAGAGTTCTATGCTAACCTCCTACAATACAATACTTATGAGTTAGTGAATCAAAATACAAGATTAAAAAAATTCTCAGTGCCTAATACTCTCAATAATAATGAAGATTTTTTTTATTAAAAAGTTTTTATATAAAATTTATTATTTCTAAAATTTACTCAAAAATTGATAACTTAATTTTCTTTATTACTTTATTAATCTTATTTATATTCTCGTGCATTTAATAAATATATTGGTTTTCCATTTATCACATTATACAAATAAAATAAAATAAAATGAAAGATATTTTATATTATTGTTTGAAATTGAATTATTATCACTATTATATTATGTTATATTATATTATATATTTTAATTTTTATGTTTAAATCTCATAAAAATAAGAATAAGCATCGTAACATTACGTAAATGAATATTGGTCCTAAATGTCATCTCAGTATTATAAACAAATGAAATAAAAGTGAAAAACTATTTTTTAACATTCTATCGACAAAAACTGAATCATTATTTCCATGTTTAAATTACCTTATATAGGCATTGTATTGGTTACTAATGTTATTTCATTGTCGGAGATAGAGTAGTTTACCAAGTGTATGTAAAGCACCATTTGTTTATCGGTTTTAATTTTTAACAATAAACTTGGGACCTACTTGGACTTTGTAGCAAAATCTTTGATTCTCGAGACCGTGCAAGGCAGTTATTCGCTATATGATCGCTTCGAACTCTTTCCATTAGCAACCCGATGGGAGGCCAGGGATTATTTTTCATTAGCAACTAGAGGCAAGGTAGGGTTGTTTCATCCCAAGGTAGGGTTATTTACGAGACCTGAAAGGGGTTGATCTATGGAAGAAGGAATACCCAATTAAATACGAGGTTCTTGAGCACTTGATGTCATGTGGGGCAATAACCCTCTCAATCTGAAATACCTTCGTCCTAGGCCCCTCCGTGACAGCAAATGTCTCGGTACTCTTAGCAACCACCATCAAAGTAGGTAAAAGTAGGAAGGATGCAATCCAATTAGGCAAACCTCACATGACCAGAAACATCTTAAAAAATGTGGCTACGTGTTAATTTAAAAATTTAATAAAAAGTAAAATAAATAATAAATTAAATTAAAATAAAATATCAAGAAAATATTTGTCAGAGGGGTCAGGCATGGATTAGACGTGTCCGAGGGATTGAAAGAAGCCACCGCAACCATCACATGTTCCAATTTTCACGTATGTAAGTGTCTTTCCTCTAGTGCTCCATGCGTCACCACAGTGGTCCATGAGTTGGTTGGTCTGTGTCTTTCTTCCTTTCTGAAAGCACTGTAAAGATCTTAAACTCGAAGTTCGATATTATTTCGAACTTAAATTCTAAGTTCGATATTTTAATTTCGTTTTTTGATTTTGCATTTCATGGGCTCCAAAGTCTTAATTATAGAATATTAAATCAGCTGTTAGATCCAATTGGTACTCTAATCGTTTGTTTAAATAAATTTAAAAACTTTCTTTTTTATGACCATAATCTTTCACAAAGATCAAAATTATTGATTGATGAAAGAACAATTGCACCATTTGTTATGAATAAGATACCAATTAATCCACTGATTATTGACTTTTCCGATAATGAGAATAATCGCATGGAATCATTCGATAACACTTATTTTTCGATGATATCCAACAATTGAGACAATTGGTTGAATCCTGTGAAACTATCTGATCAGAGCTCATTGGATAGCTTCTTTTCACAAAGCAAATACGCTCCAATTTTTTTATTATTTGCATCATACTCGGCCAATTATAGGAATAGATTACTCTGATTAAAAGGATTTATATTATAAAAGGAAGAATTTACATAATGGACATTATTCAACTCTTTGTTTTATCCCACAAACAATCTATCTTCCTTGCCGCCCATGGTTGAAATAGGGGACCCGTTCACTCAGAAAAGAGGGACTATTTCATCATTAAAATCAACAGTATCTAAATTAGTACCTAAATATTTAAAACGAAAATAAAGTTGTAACGAAACGTTTTTATTAATCTATGATTTGCACAGATCCTTCAATTTACTAACTTGATTGAATCAATTCGTTCATGACAATCTTTCTTCGATCAAAGAGATTTCTAAAACACCTTTAACAAAAGAATAGTCAACTTTGAGAAAACTTTTTGCCAACCTTTTTTCAATAGATCCGATTAAGAAGAAAACAACTCTGATCAATTCTTTAAAAGGGGTTTCAGTTCAAACGTGGGGTCTTATTTACACTCGATCCTATCAAGATGATTTATTATCTGAAATGTTTTCCAATAAGAGCGAGGAAATTTTTCCTCGTATTCAAGATTTGTTTGTAACAAAATGTTTAAAAAACATAATAGGAAACAAAGACAT